>RJWM01042205.1:0-14493 GCA_004363535.1 Dasyprocta punctata | reverse complement strand
TCTGATTTGAATTTCTCTATAGCTTCTTCAAGCTGTTTCTTTATTGCATTTTCTATCATTTCAGAAAGTCCATTTGTGTGACTCCCACTGTCTTCCATTTCAGTGTCTCTTGGGTTTGTTCTTTGTGGGCTGGGGGACTGAGACTGCCTCTTGGTCTTTCGTTTTGTCATTTTCTTCTGGAATCTATGTAGCTCTGTGTTCTGCGAGGCTGGCCGGCATTCCCCTGATGTTCGCTGATTCTTGCAGCGTGCAGGATTGCGGGACCCAGTAGGCTGGGTCCCTTGCACAGCAAGGAAGGGCGACCTCCCGGGGCGTGCAGGTGGAGCCTCCTCCTATTATTTATTTTTGTACTGGAGATCAAACTCAGGACCTTGTGCTTGCAGGCAAGCACTTGTGCCTCTGAGTTAAATCCCCTGCCCCATGTATGCCATTTTAATAGACAACTTGGTTTCACTGAACAAAAATAAATAAATCACTAATTTATCATTGGTTGAAACTACAATTTTAAAATAAAAATTTTAATGTTTTCACTCCTCTTTTCCTCTTAAAATTTTTTTTCCTCTTAAAAGGAAAGGGAAACACATACACAGATAGATACATGTAACAGAAGAGAGATCTCTGGCTTTCCTTCACATTTTTTCATGTTTCTCTTATATAAAAGATAAATACACAAATAAACAAGAGAGTTGACAGAAAACCATGAAGTAGATTTTGGAAGCTGGGGAAGGGAGTGGAGGTTAGGGAGAATGCAGTAATGAGATTGAAATTGAGCAAGGTAGGTTAAATAAATGTAACAGATTCCAAAAACAAACCTGGCCAGTATGTGATAATAATATGCATCAATGAAATATGATAAATTTTTTAATGGGGCTGGTGGTGTAGCTCAGTGATAGAGCACTTGGTTAGTGTATACAAGACTAACATATACAAAAGAAAAAGCAAGGATAGACGAAGAAAACAAAGAAAGAGAGAGAGAGAAAAGAAGGAAGGAATAAAGAACAAAAGAAAAATGAAATATACAATACCTTATACTGCCCTCTTTTTAAATGGCATGTTAGTCACTTGTAGTGTTCAAGCATTTAATCCCACTGTAATTTTATATAAACTCTAAATGAACAACATTTGGTTGGTCTAGAATCTGAAACATTTAAGTTGTACTTAAATTTATATTAAGGCTTTAGAAGAAAAGAGCTTGGATTTTAATAAAAACATATCAAGCTTTGCCTGTCCCCTTCCACATGATGACATTTCCCATGGTCCCATCCCCTTGGTGTGGACCCTGTCTTTTCTCTGCAGTAGGAGGGAAAGACTTGGCCAAGACCCATTTTTAAGAGTAAGATGGAGACCATAGCTAAGTTACACTTTTGCACAGAAAAATATAAGCCAAGATTTCACTTACACTTTTCAAACAGAAAAGATTGATCCGTGGGTCAGGGAACTGGTATTTTAACTACATCTGCCTTTGAAACAGGTAAAGATCAAGTGGTAGTCTGACCCTTTTCTTCTCTGACGCCTGCCCTTTTTTGCCATTCCAAACTCAGCTGTCTCTGAGAGGAGTGCTTTCTTTTCTCCTTCTTTCTTTTTCTTAAAGCATGAGTTGGCATCTGGATGCTTCCAGCCATGGGGAACCACAGCTATTTTTAGTGATAAGAAAGAGCAAGAAGGAGCTGGGTATTTGCTAAGATATATTACCCTGTTTTTACTTTAATTACACAGGGCTACTGAGGAACACTGTAATGACAACATATTATTTTTTAAAAGTTCATGATATTCATGGAAAAATACTGATAATGTTATTTTAATACCCCTAAAAATTACCAAAGAGAGTGATGCATAAACAAAAAAATTAAGAGACAAGGTGGAGAGGTGATTATCATAGTTCCTTAAGCTTTCCATCAAATCAAAAGGCTGACAAAACAGGAAGTAAAAATGGATATGGTCTCTTCAAAATCTACCATGATATCATATCATAGTTAGTTTTTATTATAAGGTATTTACTTAGATTTTTACTACTTTTTTTTTTTTTTTTTTTTGTGAAACCAGGGCTCAAACTCACAACCTCACGCCTGCCAAGCAGGCACTTAAGCCACTGAGCCAAACTCCGGCCCTAGTTTTTTGAGACAGGTCATCTTGTAGCCCAAGCTGGCCTCGAACTCACAATGCTCCGCCTACCTCAGTTTCCTGAGTGCTGGGATTAAAGGTGTGTGCCACCACACCTGGCTTGATTTTTACTACTTAAATATGTTATGTTTGTAAATTTTATAGTTTTTAAAATGTGATTTTACTAATAAGTTGTCATTGCTTTGGGTTTACATATATATTTCTATTCATATATATAAAATTATATGTAAATATAAATATATTATTCATATAAATATAATTTATATATAAATTTACATATAAATAAAATATATAAATTATATATATTTATATATAAATATAAATATATTTAAAAGTTAATAAATCTAGATAATTGTGTTGGGTTACATGAAATTGACAAAAGTCAAGCAAGTATTTTAAAGTAACAACTGACAAATTTATTTGCATCAACCATGCTATACACCTAGATTTCACCAAGCTGCAGTACATTTTTATAGTAAATCTAGTCTAAGTTATTACCATAATAACATGAGCAAACAGATGACTGATCTAACAGAATGTCTTAAGGCAATATTGTGCTGATCAATATGATTACCAATATGAATTTAATACAAGACTTTTAGAATCACAGTTCATTTAATGGTCAGACAGTTTCCTGAGGAATGTATTTCAAAAAATTTAAAATATATGTATTACATTAGAATATACAAATATCAGATTGAACTGTTATGTTTATAATTATAATGGTAAATTAATATCTCATAAATAGCAAAAGGCACTAGAGATACGGAATTGAACGCACCACTAGGTACTTTACATTGCAAATATTAAATCAGTCATTTTTGAGGGTCCTCTCTGTTCTAGGCATTGCCTTCAAGAAGCTTACACTTCTGATAAGGAAGACAAAGAACAAACAAGAGGTTTCCCAACAGGGGCATGAAATTAAAGGCAGGCGTGGGAAAGGTGGTGAGTAAGAGCCCTGCGTTAGGGTGGTGGGGAAGCTCTCGGGTAAAGTACACAGAGGTTTGAGTCTCGTGAACAAAAGATTTGAATGAAGAGAGGAAGACATGCAACAGTCTTAGATAACAATATCTAACTAAAAACAAGAGAAATTATCTTTCAGTTAAATTGCTAGAAATATTTGTTTACTTGAAAAGCATTTATTGAATACTTCTGAGTTCTGAAGACTATATTCAATAGAATGATTACAAAGGTGAATAAGACACGATTCTTGTCATTAAGAGTTTCCTGGTGATTATAACAGAAAAAAATTCTAGTTACCATAATGGAGCTGTTTATGGCATATTTAAGTACAATTTTTGTATTTTATCTTGATTACACAGTTAATGCAATAATACCCATTGCTAATTTGTCTTTGATATTAAATTATGGTAGTTAATATGGCTCTATAGTCAGAGTGGCTATGTCAAATTTTTGCCTCTAGTATTTTATTAGCTAGGAAATTTTTAGTTGCATTAAAAAAAACTCAACTCTAGTTTAATCAAAAAGGGAGATTTATTGGCATTTGCTACTGGCAAGTGCAAAGATTAGCTACAGTTGGACTCTGAGGATGAGACAGGATTTGCTCTCTTTTCATCTCTCAGCTCTTTTTTCTTCATATTAGCTTCAGACACTAGCAGGCTGTGTTTGTGTGGAGACCGGTGCCACTCACACCTTAGAAGTATGTGATACATAGCACTCGCTGGCAAACAGACGGAAAGGTCATTTCTCTTCCAGCATCCTTATTGGTTGCCTGACTCTGATCCTGCAAGAATCATGTGCTTACTCCTCAGCCAATCACAGCTATATTGTGTCTCTCCAACCTAGTGATTCACACTGGAGTTAGGTCACACTGGGGTGAGGTTAGGGAAAAGCAAGATCTTATAAGTGACAAATCTACTCAAACCCTATCCCATGTAGAATGGATAGTGGAAAAACAGTTCTACTAGCACAAGAAAGGAAGAGAATACTGTGTTGGGCAAGTCAAAACATGTTTTTCTATTACAGCTAGATTACTTCTCTGACTTTGATCAAATCTTGTAGCTTCTCTGAGTTCCAGACTCATTACCCAGAAAAATACCAACCTCAAAGTGTTGAGATACATAAAGTAGGCTGGACACCAAGGTTAGCACATTCAGAGAAGCGCTTAATAACTAACTATGCCATTGTTATTAATAATGATAGAAATACATAGTTTGTAAAAAGTTTCAAATACATCATAGAGACCAAAGTGTCAGAAAATGGAAGGGAGATTTCTCCACTGCAAATAAAACAAAGTGACAGGCCAGCCAGGAAGCAGATGTTTGTGCACTCCACTGAATGATTCTGGAACAGGGAAAAAGCATCCATCATCTTCCGACACAACGATCAACTTAGCTGCAAGACCTTCCCCTTATGGAATTGCAAAGTAAAGTGCAGGAAGGCTGCCTGCTTGTTACTACTTCAGATACTCTAAGACAATTCACATTTTGGTATCTTAAAAGGAATGCCGATTTAGTAATCATTGTAATAAATTAAGTTGGTGATTTAAATTGTAAGAATATATATCCTTCCTGCTTGGACACTGTGAAATTTTCACTGCGCTGAGATACACATGAGGCATTTTGGTGGTTTCTGAGTTGGCTCTCGGGCAGATCTGACTGCTCGCTCTGGGTGGTAACTGCAAACCATAGCCTCAGGACCATAGTTCTCTTCCTGTTAGGATGGTTTTGGAGAATGATTTTTATACTCTCTTTGGCCTTTCTCAGAAAATATTTGATGGTTTCAATTTAAGGACAGACTCTTCTTTCAGAGTTTTATTGCTTTATTTTATGGCTCCTCCCTGGACCTTGATGGGTAACCCAGTTTATCTCCGCCATGCTGTTTCAGGCAGTGGATGCACTAGGGTCTCTCGGGTTGCCCCAGGTGTGCTTTGGATACAGTTGGCTAATTGTACTACTTGACATGTTTTCTCTCCAATACCTGTAAGTAATTCTCCCTGAAGGATCCGATGGGGTGCATCTCCATCAGAGCTTCCAACACCCAATCTGTGTCCTTTGAGTTCTGCTTCGATCACGGTTCCTGTGCACCAAGACACTTTGCCAACTGACTGTGCATGCCAGGCCCGTGTGACTGCAGCTGGTTCTTCTAGCAGCTTATTGCTCAGTAGACCTTCAGGAATAGATCACACAAGAGGTCAGGCCAAGAAAGGGGCAGAGCCACTTGGTTAATTTGGGTCCTGTAAGAAACAGACACAAAAGGTGGATCAGGGGCAAAATGGGGAAGCCAGAGAGTTCTGAAGTCATGATGCAGGTCTGGAGCCCGTGAGACAGAGAGGTGAGAGAGCTATGCAGAAGGAGTAGAGAGCACACAATTCTAGGACAGTTTTGGGAAGTATCCAGCTCCGACACTGGACAAAGGGGTAGGGGTCTCTCAAGAGGAGCTTCTCAGTAGCCCCTGCGGCACCAAAGCAGCTCCCGGAAGGAGCCTGTGGGAAGCCTGACCTCAGCCAGCACAAAGGTGGGTTCAGTTATATTCCTGGTCAGTTATGCTCCTCTCAGTCACACTACTGCAAGCCACAATCTCGTACCTTCCATAACCACAATCTTGTGCCATCTTTGGATGAAAAGAAAAATAAAGAATATTATGAAAGCAAGCAGGTCCTGGTCATGGAAAGACAAGCCTGAAAAGTCAAGGCTTGGAAGCCAGTATATGTCTCATCTGAGGTTACCCGCCCTTGCTTTTCTTCGAGGAACTGGCTGCTGGCAGACAGACAATTGTCAGGTCGCCTCATCATGCACAAATCTGGGACAGCTACGCAAGGCAGCCAACAAGCCTGGCACGGACCACAGAGGGAGAAGCCTGGCTAAGACGCCTATTGGGAAACCCCAGCCTTCTACCCAAAGCTCCAGCGCTGGGCTAGTGCATAGCCCATTTTTTGTGGTTTGAGGTCTGGGGTTGACTTCCACAATTCTGTTCTCATAGGTTTTTTTCTCTTCTAACACGTCCCAAGACATCTGTCCAAGACACTGCTGTTCAAATCGTTTTTCTTGCTGCTTGCCACAGCAACAGGGAGGACAGTGAGCATGGCCAGCTGGCCATCTGGGGCCAGACCTTTCCGCTGTAGTTACCAGTAGCAACACAGTAAGAGTCAGTTTCCAGTTCCAGCCAAGACTGTCGAAGGATGATGTCTGGTCTCATTTCAAAGAATGTCCTTCCATGCTAGTGCTTTGGTTTGCTCCATTTCCTGTAATATGTTAATTAAAGGAAGGAAACAGATATCTTTAAAAATGACACATGTGAGATTTTGAACTTTTGCATTTCTTACTTTAAGCATCTCTCAGAAATCTTGACACTGACCTCAATGTTTCAGTATAAAATGGAATGGTCTTCTATTCTGCTAGACTTGGCTTTGCATGTGTGTGCCGGTGTGTGTGCTTTCTCCCAAGTGACAAGCAACTCAGCTGTTGTATGCAGCTGTTTATTTGCAACCAAATTCACAGGTAACAAAGGTGAAGAGTATTTACCTTTTCAGTGTTCTTTCATTTATTGGAGAGGGAAAACATATACAAACAACACTGTGTAGTCTTTTACAAGTCTTTAGAATCTATGAAGATGAAGTTAACTTCCTGTCCTTCATGTTTCCTGATTCTTTCCCTTTCACATAGGACCATCTGGGAGGTGAGCTATTGTTGAGCTTTCCTTCTTTGTGTGGGTAGTGGAGTAGCCATGAACTTGCCATCCAATGAATAAGAAAAGAGAATATAAGCTTTATCACTTTTAGGTTATGAACACTTTTTCAACTAATTTCTTACCCTTTGTTCAGAGGCCACAGATTACATCGTTCAGAAGTGCAGAGATGCACAGGTAACCTCATTTGCATCTTTTTTCCCCCTCACTGGCCTTTTGGTATGTAGGTACCATTTAGAACCATTTTCCCATTCATTTTTTCTAGAAGAATATAACTTTTAAAAATGATATCCATATTTATTAGAATCACAAAACAACTTTCTACTTTTGTGCTTCTTTCAAGAGTGAGGGGCTATCTTCAGATAAAAACAAAATATAATTTCTGAGGGAAAATATAAAATATTTGACTTTTTACTTAAATTCTAGGACATTAACACTGCAAATGTATATATAAATTATTTATAAGCAAACTATATGCATTATATATAAAATGTATGACATAGCATCACAAATAAACATATGTATATGAAATATATATTATATAATGTAAAATAAATTTATATAAATAGCTTACATGTAATGCAATACATGAAATATATAAGCATTATATATATTACATGAATATGTATAATATATATTTTTATAAATGTGTGTGTATGTGTATGTGTGCATGCATGTGTATGGGCATTTGTGCATGTGTGTGCGTGTGTGTGTGTGTGTTACTGGGGATCACACCCAGGCCAATGCATGTTAAGCACATTCTCTACCATCAAGCTACATCTCTGGCTCCAAATGTCTGTATCTTTATATTTCCATTTTTAGTAATTATGAAAAACACATTATTATTGAACATCTAATATTAAAATACAATGTTTTAATATCAAATATATATGATATTTGAACTTATAATTTATGCTAACCTATTCACTGGAACAGAAAATCCCAGTTTCTAACTGTTGAGAACTTTAAACGAAGGAAGAAAATTTCATTGCTCACAGAAGAAAGAAAATCACATAAATCTTTCCTGAATTGCATATGAATTTTGTGATTGCAGATATTACAAATGTACTATGAAGTAGTATTAGCAAAGATCTTAAATTTTATTGTTTTTATGAATTTCTTCTAAACCTTGCTCACATTCTTCAATACTTTATTAGAACAGATTTAGGTTCAGAGCAAAGTTGAAGTGCAGAGATGCCCTGTCTATTCTCTGCCCCTATTCATGGACAGTGCCACCCATTACGCCCCCTTGCTGGAGTAGCACATATGTGTTACTGAATGTATGGGGACACAGGCACCCAAAATTCACAGTTCAGGTTGGGCTTCTTTCTTGATGTTGGAGGTTTTATGGGTTTGGACAGATGTTTAATTACCATTCTAGTGGTGTTATACAAAGTGCTTTCACTGCTCTGAAGATCAGCAATGCTCTGACTGTTTACCATACCTTTTCTCCTGGCAACGACAGATCTTTCTATTGCCTTCACAGTTTTGTCTGTGAATACTGTAGGTTTGGATGCCACATATTTGGAATCATACAGTATTCAGCCTTTTCATACTGGATTCTTTAACTCAGTAATATTCATTTAGTTTTTGTCCATATATTTTAATGACTTGATAGATCTTTTTTTAATACCAAGTCACATCCATCGTCTGGATGTACCACAATTAATTCATTCATCCACCTATTGAAGGGCATTTCAGTTGTTCTTGTTTATACTTTAACAATATGATGATCATGTTTATATCATAAAATTAGCAAACTTGTACTCAGTATTTATAATATGTATTGGCATATAATGTTGGGTTGGAGGGTTTTCTTTGTTAATATCTGTGCTAATTTCTTTCTTTTTTGTCTTGTTTTAGTTTTGGTGTGGTACGTAAAACTGGCAATATTAGAATCCAAGTGAAAAAACTTGCAGAAACTTAGAAACTTGAAGAGGAAAGAAGTCAGTCTGGAGAGACAGAAACACTTTTGGACTGCCATACAGTAGACAGGTTTCCTTTAGGCCTGGTCAATGTATACTGCATTGTTCTTCATCATTTATTAACAGAATTGAGATTTCTGATAAAGAAATGTAATTATATTTATTATTTAAAACATGTTTTGTTTCTGGTTTCTGTAACAAAATTGTCTTAGTTACTTTTCACTTGTTGCTGAGACAGAATACCTGACACCCAAAATTAGGGAAGGAAAGGTTTATTTCTTACAGTTCTCGGGGATTTCAGTCCATACTCAGTTGGCTCCAAGGTGCCATGGCATGGTGGGGCGGCCATTCATGGCGGCCACCAAACAGCAATGTGAACCAGCAAGAGAGAGACAGAGCAAAAAGAAGACACGCGTTCCTCACACCCTTATTCTGTATCTTGGCTCCACCCTTAGGCAGGTGCAGCATTCACACCACCATTCCCAGCGCTAGACAGCAAACCAATCACGAACACCAGATTCAGCCCCATCCAAATTACTTGAGTCCTTGGGGGGGGACACAGGATCCAACCAATACAAAAATGAAAAGACCAGTTTAAAAATACGATCTCATTTTTGAGAGAAATTTAGCTCTGTTTATTTAGGTAGACAAGGATCTGTCTGTGTCTGTTGCCTTTGTTGAATAAATTTATGGAGAACTGTCACTTACTATTTTGTTATTATTTAACCAAATCATTTATAAATTCTGTAATCTGAAAGTTATGTACTATTCGTGAGTATAATATCAGATTTTATTGCTTCTATTGCTTCTTTTTACTTTTATTTTCTAATGTTTTGTTTCGTTGCTACATATTTGGAGTACATGAGGTTTGCATACATCTTAGGGAGCGGGTCAATGTGCTTAACATATCCTGTTCTTGTTATTCCCAGTCTCTTCCCCACCAAGCTCCCTTTGTCTCTAGGTCTCCTTTCCCCATTTCACTGTTACTGTTACATTATTATTTTTTAGTTTATGTCTGTGACATAGAATGTTTATGTTCACTGTGGATATTTGTAATGTGTATGATACATTTCAAATCTTTCTACATCATCTTCCCCTCACCCCTACCCTCATCCTGGGTCTCTTAGACCTCTTCCCGTTTGCAAAAGATCTGTCTCCCTGATTCTTTTTCCTCAGTCTTTTACTTTGCTCTTTATTTGCATTTTGCACTACTCAAATGAGAGGAGCCATGCAGTATTTAATCTGTTTTATTTCCCTTAGCATTATGTTTACAGGTGCATCCATTTGCCCACAAATGTCTTGAATTTAACCTTTCTTTTTCCTTTAAAGATTTTAACAGTATAATGATTGTAATTATTTTATCACCAACACTGACAAATGTAAATATCTGTAACAACACCCTTATAATCAGACGCTCTGGCTTTGAAGGAGTTTTATGGGTAACAAAAAGTCAAAATTGGTCTTTAAGAAAAATTGTTGCCTTTTAACTTTAAGCCAGGCTGTTTTGATATAAATGGTCTTGGGTTCTACTACAAATAAAATAGAAATGTATTTTGGAAATACTCATAAATAAGTTAGTCAAAAAATATACCTTCAAACAAGGATAGATTTAGGAGTGAAAGGGGTTGATGATTATTTCGGTGATTGACATGGGATATCACTGCTCCAAGGAAACCAAATCATGTAGAAATGTTGACTCTATTAACTGATTAAAAAATATTAAGAGATTAGATATAGGAGAGCTTATTAAAATCTATTTTTGATGAACATTGCTTAATAAGAATTATTCTGATGTTAAATCCATAAAGTAATTCATGTTAACATTTGATGATGAAATATGACAAAGAAACCAGCTTAGTGAAAATAATGTAAAATTCAGAGTGGGCTCATTTCATTCATCTCCAAGGGATTCGTAATTGTGGTACCCAATGGGCCTCATTATGAGGCTGTTTTCTACTTCATCAAGAACAATCTGATGATGCAGCTAAGAGGACAGTTCCAAGGAGATACTGAAATCAAATTTTCCTTCTAGGATTGCAATTTTAGCTTCCATGTTGTACATTGATTCCACTCTTCATTCACCAAAAGTTTGCTGGCATTCACCATATAGTTCATCTGTGCAGAAATTATTCACAATCCACTAAAACAAAGGGAGAGAAAGGGAGTGAGTTAGCTGAGAGTGAACTTGAATTTCAAGATATCATTTATGGGAAAGATACTATATTGTGTTTGAAAAGGCTTTCCTTACTCAATATTTCTTGCTGTTAAGTAGTCCTACTTATCATGTATTAAAAGAGACAAGGCAATTTCCACTGAATGTGCTAAAAATCAAAGGCCTATAAAAAGAAAATAATTTAGTGTCAAGCCACCCTATTGGGTTTGCTTATGTGCTTGTGTATCACTCCGCAATGCCATTTATCAAAGAGCCATGCAGTGCATCAGATACACAGAAACCTTTCAAAGCTCAATAGATACATTTTTAAGATGATGATTGCCATCTTAAATCTGGCCAACTGCTAGGATCTCATTGGTTATTGCCTTATTTCAGGGGTAGCCTTCAGAGCTAATCAGAGATCTGCTATGACTTTTATTATTGCTGTACAGAAATCTTTGCAATAAAAAACCTGTAAATTCGGGATTTATTCTTCAGTGGGGTGTGCCATATGCTTGGAAGATTAATGAAAAAATTCCTAGCCAATCGTTTATTAAAGATACCACAATTCTATAACATTTTAACTGTAAATCTACTCTTTGACATCCTAACTAATGGTTTCTACAAAATTAATAAAAGCAACATATTAAGTTTAAATCCCAGATAAGGTAAAGATTGCCATTTTAATATCTCATCCATATCCTTTATCTTTCTACAGGGGCTTTCAGGCCAGTAGTTTTAATAACATGCATGAATGAAGATGCTCTTTTTTTGATCTTGAATGGTGACAAAGAGTTTTTCCTTTATATTAGCAGGCAATCAATTCCAATAGCTTTTTAATGCTTTCTTAAAGAATCAATTTTAAAGCAGATGCTCTTCAGGGGACCCTCTTAAACTTCTTCACAGCCAGTCTCCTAATTTTCTATTACAGTGCAATCTAAAGCAGCTACAAAAATAATGCAGATAATGTTTTCTGGGTAATGATTTCCAATTTCCCCATTCCATGTACCCTGTTATTAGGAGGATCATCTTGGTTGTGTAAATTAATTTTCAATTCACTTCAGGGGAACATTACAATGATTTATTCAGCACCGGTGTAGAAGAAAGTGTTGGGAGGATTTTAGCAATCTGAGAAACAAAATCAATTTGTTCTGATTATCACCACATTAGAAGGAGAAAAAGAGAAACCAAAGAATCATTAAAATATGTGCCTAGACTGTTTCCTGCACTCCTCTGCTGTGACTCAATGCTAGGCTGTCTCTCTGCAGTACAGTAACTCAGCAAAAGACTGGGGTTGTTGATGTCTCTATTGGAGATAGAGGTCTTATAAGAAATTCAAAGTATTCCCTTCTCATAGTTAATCTCATGTGAACATTACCTGTATTGTGTATGAACTACGGTCTTTATAACATTGTAAAAAGATCATCCTTTGTAAATGTTTTATAGAGTTAATCATCTTGTATGTGTATTGGTGATGAGAGGCAAATCAAATATGCCCAGGAGGACCTGCAAGTTACCAATCTCACCCACTTCACCCCATGATTTACTTTCAATGAGCAAATTCTCTGAGCCTCAACATTGGCCCTATCCTAGGAGCTAGGGAGACAGTGACAAACAAAAGTTAACTGCTGTAAAATTGTCATTTAAATATTGCAAACATGAATTTATGGGCTGTAACAAAGCTGTGAAGAAGAAGCTCTTGGTACTCTAAAGACATGAACATTTGCCCATGTCAGGACAACTGGAGTAGACTTCCTGAGGGAATGATGGTCAAGTTTCTGTAATCTAAAGAATGAGATAAATTAATCATGGGAGGAGGAGGAAACTCTATCCTAGCATAAAAGGCAGTGTCATATTTGAGTTTTAAAAAGCATCCATGGCTGCTTTATGGAGTGTAAATGGGGGAAAGGCAGAAAGAATTCAGACAGACAGCAGCTCTGGTCACAGTTCAGAGAAAGATGAAACATGCCTGAGTGTATGACCTGTCTTCCCAAAACTCTGTCCATCTGTGAGTGGTCAGGTTGGATATTGTATCCACCAGGCACCAGGTGCCATTTAAAGTAGCGTATTCCTCTATGCGCAGGCCCCAGGATGCCCTGGTCAAGATAGAGCTGCACGTCAGACTGGAGGCTGTGGTGTTTGTTTTGTTGGTAGTAGCACTTTATGAGATCTGTTCTCAACATACACACAGGTTCTTCTTTCCCTCTCTCATCAGACTTCTCAAAGTCAGCCCTCTGCAGTGCTGCAGGTAGGGCACCAGGGAAGAGTTGGTGCTGAAGAGTGAAACCTTGCCTGCTGTTCTCATGGCTAAAAACTGAGCAAGGGTTTGGGCTGTGAGGATTCTGAACAAGTTCTCACCCTTCCATTGTCAAAGGTACTTTTAAACTCTTGGTTCTGTTTTTAAGATTGGTTTATTGCTGGAGCCAGCACCTGAGATAAACCTAATTAAGAGAATCACAGAAATGTGGGCAGTTGTATCATCCCTTTTAGTTCTTTTCATAGTCACTAAGTAAAGAGAGGGGTAAGTTAACCCACATACTGTATTGATCTATGAGCAAGGCTGGGAGTTTGGCTCAGTAGTTTAAGTACCTACTTGACAGGCACGAGGTTGTGAGTTCAATCCCTGGTACTGACCAAAAATAAATAAATAAATAAAATTTAAAAATAAAATAAATAAAATTATAGTCGGGTGTGGTGGCGTACGCCTTTAATTCCAGAACTTGGGAGGCTGAGGTAGGAGGAGCACTGTGAGTTTGAGGCCAGTTTAGGCTACCACATGAGAGCAAGGCCAGCCTGAGATAGAATTTTTTTTGTTTTGTTTTGTTTTTTGTTTTTTGTCTTGTACCGGGAATCAAACTCAGGACCTCACATTTTCTAGGCAGGTGCTGTACCCCTGAGCTAAATCCTTGGCCCAGCTGAATAGAAATTATATGGAAACCCTAGATTCCCTTTTTAGTGTGATTGCTATTATTGATGTTCTCCAAACAATGCAAGCTTATATGAAGAATTAATCTGTGTGTGTGTCTACTATATTGGGCTATTTACCAAAGGAGAATGACATTTTTAATGCTTTAAGTTGTATAGATGATGGCACATGAAAAGCATTGTGTATTTGGAAACTGTACTTATGAGAGTTACTGGTATAGATTTTTTAAGTACCAGCAATTTTTCTCCATGTATTCTAAAATCCATTATCAAGATTGTCAGAAGAGAAGAACCTACCATGATTTCAAAGGACAGCCAAACTACATTTATTAATCTCCTGACACTTTTTGAGTTTTAACAGCAAATTCACAGCTTGAGTTAGAGGTTACCATATGTTAGTAACCTGGGCGTGTATCTGTGGTGGAGAAGACATTACCTCCATTCACCTAATCGTTTAAATTTACATAAAAGTGAAAACCTACCAACTGGTTCACTAACACATTATGTGAAAATGGAGGTGTGGATTGTCACCAGATTTTTAGGTAGGTTTGAAATAGCGTGGTATAAGAACAAAACCTGCATAGGTAGCACTTATAAATTACATTGTGGATCTCAGAATGCCACCTTAAATAAAGAACTAGCTGTTTTTCAGAGAAGATGAAAGTGAGCATGGATGTTTTTCATTAAATATGAAAGACAAGTAGAAGGTCATCAGTGTCACTT
>RJWM01042204.1:0-14494 GCA_004363535.1 Dasyprocta punctata | reverse complement strand
TTACATAGTTAACAGAAAATAAACTCTCAGGCATCCTCATCATGGGGACTCCATTATCTTAGATTTTAAAATTCAGTCCAGCACAGTCTTTATTAGGAAGGATGCCAATGAGATAAGATCTTTCTCTAGGGTCTTCTCCATTCAGACATGGATGACTTAGGCAACTCATTTGCTACCATTTAACTGGGCTCAGTTTGTGGTTTCTAAGATCCCATAGACTGGGGTGGCCAATTATATTTTGGTTCAATCTAGCAAAAAGATCACAAGCCAAAATGAACTCCCTAAAATTTCCACCTAAAAGAAATAATCCGAAGCTCAACAGAAAGATGTTTTCACTCTTAGCCTAACACCATCAGGGATCCAGTACGAATTCTTTTTTTTTTTCAGGCTCTTCTGTAAAAATATAGACAAAGGAGCATCTTTCACTGCTAGAAGTCTGTGGACACTTAGATTTGGCACACATTTCACCTGTCACTTAGCAGAATTGAGCTACATGTTATCAATCTCTATGAAATATTTTGGACAAGAGGTTGATGAAAATGATTAATATCTGAAATCCAAGCTACTTTATTGTTCTCATAAATTTACTGTAAATATAACTCTTACTGAGATTTTTTTAGAATGACACTTTTTGTCATTCTTTTCTTTTCATTACATTGCAGTATGTAAGACTGTCCAATGAAGATGTGACTAAAACTCACAAGTCAAAAAATTCAGACTTACTTCAAAAGAGTAACCTGACAATTCTTAGTTCATTTACTGACTACAAAACAGCTACAATGTTTTCTCTAATATTGGACTCATGAATTCCTCTCTCAAAAAGCTGCCCCTAGATCACAATTTTATAAACAGTATAAAGCAAAGACATTTGTGAAAAGCTGTTTACTCCCACCAGCAAGTTTAAAATGTCAGATTAAAGTGAATTACTGGTTTTGGACATCATATTGACAAAGATTTGTATAAATTATGGCACCTAGTGTTGGTGAGGCTCTGACGGAATTATAAATTGAGAAACTTTCTGAACAGAGGCTTGGCAATAAATAATAATAAGGGCTTAAATAGGCCTCTTGACTCATCAATTCCAAGCACTATTGTATTCTAACAGAATACAGGTGCACCACAAGATTTAGTTCTAGAAAATTCCTATACTGTTCTTTATTATCTTAAAAATTTAAATACCACCCAAAGTTCCAATGATATGAAATTGGTTAAGTAGACATGATACATCTCTTCAACAAAGGACAAAAATATTTTAGACTAACATGTAGTAGCATGGGAGGATGCCCTTAATCCATTGTTAAATGAAGGAAAAAATGACCAGTAAACAGTATGTGCAATGTATTCAATTAAAAAAGTAAAGAAAAATTATACTCAAGGTGAATCTCTCTGAAATTTTATTTTTTAGCCCTCCTGTTCATGTTTTCCAAACTATCAATCATAACAACCTTAAAACAAAGATTCATTCAGGTTCCTTAATCCTCATCCCATTTCAAAAATTAAATGACTTCTATACATTTGTAAATACAGTTTGCAAAGCTTTAGTAGATGCATATCTTTGGAAATATAATCATGCTTTCACACACACATGCACACACAGTCACACATATGCAGAAGTTTTTTCATATAATTGATTAATTGTCAGTGAACCTGCAAGTTCCAAAAGGTCAAAAATAATTACATCTAATTTTTTTAAACTTCTTGGTGATCAGTAAGATAATAAACACAAAAAATACCAAATTAATGTTCATTAAATATCAAAAATATGGGATGGAAAAGGGCCTTAAAATTAAAAGTAGATTTAAAAGTATTTGAAATGCATTGTATTTTATGTCTGACTAATATTTCCTCAATTAAATATTCATCAGCTTTCCCCCAAAATACTGCCCAGCATCAGATCTATGGCTATTGGGTAGTTTATACTGGCCTCCATGTCTGAGACCAAACCTTTGTTCAGAGAATGAACTCTCAAAGCCGAGTGCAGCACACCAGGTTGGTCTGCCTAAAGATTTTATCTGTGCTAAAGATCATTGTTCAACTTATCTTCAATATTTTCTTTCTGACTCATTTTGTTCCACAAGTTCATGTTGTTCAGTCAGGCATAGTGGCTTACAAATGTAATCCCAGCACTTGGAAGTTTGAGCCAGGCAGATGGCAAATTTGAGGCCAACCCGGGCTAGATAGTAAGATGCTACCTTGAAAAAGAAATTTGTTATGTTTTTTAGGTCATAAGGAACAGAAATTCATTCGTGTTACCTCAAATAATAAACAGGGTCTTACGATGCAGATGATTAAGAAAATAAGGGCAGTAGTTGACTATGCTGGTCCCAGAGTGAGAAAGGAGTTCTAAATATAGGACAAAATTTAGAAGCCATAAAAACCAAATATTAATAAATTCAATTATCTTAAAAAGCAAATCCAGTGAAGGAAACACTTTATATATATTACATACCAAAGATAATTAATTTATTTAATAGCTTGTATGCATGTGTGGAGGGATAGGGGGAGATTCTAAAATCCAAATCCAGTAGAAAAAAAGACCACTAACAACTTAGTGGAAAATGGACAAATACAACCAGTTCACAGAAAGAGAAATACAGGAAAAAAATTCGATTTTACACTTGTAAGAGGACACAAATAAAGACTAAAATTAGATTCTATTTTCACCAAAACATTAGTTAATGCATAAAAACACTTTTTTTTTTTTGGTTTTTTTTTTTTTGTTGTTCCTGAGACAAAATACCCAACACCTGCAACTTAAAGGAGGAGAGGTTCAATTTGCCCGCCATTCGTAGAGGTTTCGGGCCATGATCAGTTGGGTGGAGGGCAGCTAGATCATGGCAGAAGGGTGTTGATGGAGGAGACTTGCTCACCTCATGGCAGCCAGAAAGCAAAGAGAAGGGCGGAGCCAGGAAAGAGAGCGATATCATGCCCAGATCACCCCTCCCCACAGCACATTTAACTCTGAATTCATAAGTGGATTAAACCACAACCACCACCAAAAACCCTGGCCCTAAGCACATGAAGATTTGGCAGTGGGGGGAACACTCCAGACTCAAACTACAACTGCTATCCCATGAATTTGGTAAAAGTGTAGTGCAATAGATACAATATGGGAGGATAAATTGCTTGACCATCAAGAAGAATTTCACAGAAAGTACAAAATTGCAATCACAATTACTAGGTTACCTTCTAGCCCAACTACTCTATATCTAGTTGTCTCATGGATAATATAACTAGTTTTCTGTAGGCATGTTATATATCTGCTAAATGATATATGTAAGATAGGTATCCAGTATTGTTTATAATAGCAAAAGATTAACAATAATTTACATGTCCATTAACAAATGTATGACATAATTATATTAGATGCATACAACACACCTTTAAAAAGAGCAGGACAACTTTTTAGACAGATAGATAGATAGACAGATAGATCAAGCTATAGACCTGACATTATAAAATGAACAAAGTGACGTGCATAATCATAGGCATAGGATAGCAATATGTATCTAAACAGGAGCGTGTGCATGTATGTGGATGTGTGTGTGTGTACCATCATAAAAGAACATACATACCTCTGGGAAGATGAGATCAGGAAGCAAGATGAAAAAGATGTTTTTCAGATAGTTTCCTATTGTGTAGCCCCTGCTGGCCTTAAATTCATAATCCTCTTGCTTCAGTCTCCAGAGTAGCCGAGATTACAGACATGTGCCATTGTACCCAGCTTCAAAATAAATTCTTTTGGCCTCTTTGAGTATTGAATCCAGTACATGAATTTCCATCTTATTAGCAAACATAAACAAACTTCAAACATATCTTTTTACTGCGTGGACTTCTTAGTAAAGTACATGACAGGAACTAGGCACCCCAAACCCTAGGACAGGGTTGGTAAATCTTTTAGAGCTTTCAGTGATAACAAACAGCCAGCTGTGGCATGCATGCCACAGGTTCACCACCACTATCGTGGAGGAAAGGTGTAACATGACATCTATGTAGCCAGATGAAAACCACTGCTACTAGTAACCTGAGATATGGAGAGCTGCTCTTGGTGGAGGTAGTGAGCAAAATCACATAACTAAAGGTTAAAGAGTCCCCTGGGAAGAAAGATATTGAGATCTTGACCCTTTTTTGAGATTGTTATTAGAAACTTTCTTATTAAATAATACAGTGCCAGTGACAGGAATGACTTATAGTCATTACCCCGGGAGAACATTACCATTGGGAAAAGCAGCTAGGGACTGGTGAACTAGCTCAGAGCCAGGACCAATGGTCCTGGTGGAGGGGCTGAGGGCAGAGCAGTGGCTATGGACTGCCTTCCCTGCTGGGCTACTTCTTGCATAATGTTCATGTTTTGAGTATGAACATATGGATGTGAACCAGAAGTGCACTTGGGAGCTGGAGTGTGGAGCACACTCACAAAGTATCATACTCTAAGAGAGTGAAATCATTTTATCAAAAAGCATCTCTGCATACTCTGGACATCTGCCTCACTACTCATGATTAAAGAACACTTTTAGTATTAGGTGCTTAGGACAATGTGAAAACAGTTGGGCTTAACATTCCCTTCCAAAAATGGAAAACTACTATTAGATCCACATTAATGGCCTTGCAACTATAAATTGAATGACAGAAAATTGCAAGGCCTTTTATAATTAGCAGCAGGTTGTAGGAGTTACAGACACAAAATCTTTCTCCACAAGAGTTTAGAAGTATGGATATTTCTTTCACCTAAGTAAGTACCCAGGGGTTATAAATAATTTTTAATATGATAGAAAGGGATAAAATTCTGAATAAGATACTGGACTTTCTAGCAATTTTGGGACATGAATGCTTTTTTGACTGGCACCATAGGGTCAATATGAAAAATTAAATAGCTTTGCATTAGAGTGCCTGCCAAGCATACACAAGACCCTAGGTTCAATCCCAGACACGCAAAACAGATAGATAGATAGATAGATAGATAGATAGATAGATAGATAGATACTTGTACCTCGAGTTTTTGAAGTAGGTTATATCAATCATGTAGGAAAGTAGAGCTGTTCACTTCCATCTCCAGCTTCAGGGAAGCTCAAGAAAAGCAAAAAACCCTCATGCAGAACAGAATCCAAACGGAGCTAGACCTCTTAAACCTTGGGATTGGAAGCTTGTTCACCTAGAACTTAGGAAATAGATGAACTAATTCAAAACATTGTTCAGAGGAAAATGCTCCCCCAATTTATAAAAATTAAAGTTTTTATGCACCTTTCTTCTTCCCCCTAAAACCAGTCATCATATGCCTAACCCTTTTCTGAATGTATTACAGCACATTATGATTAAATCCAAATTTAATTACACTCCCCAAACACCTTTGTTGTACTAACAGCCCCTAATGAGACTATGAGTTGAATATATTAAATTTAAAACAATTATGTTGAGAATGGAACAAAAAGATCATTAGTTACTATGCTAATGTGGTGATCTTTTAGACATGAGCTGATTGAGGACCAGCCTTCATTACAAAACAAGGATTAGCCCTTGATTTAATGGTTTCTCCTCATTCTCCAAAGTTACAGGAGCAAATGCTACAGGGTTACTGGGCAAAGATAATGGGGGTTGGGGGTCAAGAAGGTTCACAAGACAAGAAGAGTTCTAAAATGTCTTTTTTAACAATCTCGAATTTAATATTTAAAAGAGTTTCAGCTACTTAAGAAAGTCAAAGATCTCAGTCAAACTCCTTGGCAACAGCTTACTGTTCAATAACTTAGAGTGGTTATTTTGTGGCTTTATTTGCTCTCTCAGGAGAAAACTGAGATTGCAGCCTTGCAGAGACCTTAATTCAATTCTGAACTAAAATTTGAATTATTTTTTTCAAGCAAATTATAGAGTAATACAAATCTAGATAATTTCAGTTTTGTCTAATTCTGTTGCATACTGAAAAACAGTAAACAAATAAACCACATGTGGGCAAAAGAAAAAAAAATTTAAATATATGTATTCTGTCTCATGTTTCATAATCTTTATGGATTTTCTTTATTCAATAAAACATTTTCCTGTACACAGAAGAAAGATTGGAAGCTTTTCACAAATTGAATATTATGTTTCACTTACTAGCTGTACCTGCGGTTTTGGCTATAATGATTTTTCTTTCGACCACCCTAATAATTGCAAGGCACTATATGAGTTCATAAATAAATTTCCCTGTGTCTGTCATTGCACACTAGCATAAAACTTTAAAAAAGAAAAGATGTTACATTGGTTCTCTATGATAAATAAATATTAGACTCAGTGTTCTTATTACCATGGCCTGAGGGGTGTGTGTTGTGACCTACTTATACATGTTCTCTACCATGAAAGCCTTTTACCTTCCTTAGTTAATAGCTGTCAAAGCTCTTCAGGTATCACAAGTACTACGGAAAAGCCATATTCTGAGATAGCTCTACTCCAAGCAATAACCCATCTTATCTGTATTTATCAGCAGCACAGTGCACAAGATGTATCTCTGGCATTGCATTAATAATGAATGATGGTAATAAAGTTGAGAGATCAATGATAAATTAATTAAAATGAATAAAATCACAATAGCTGAGAAAAGGTAAAGGATAATAAGGTAGAAACACAATAACTGGAAAACTAAAAGGACAAGTTGAGCAAAACCAAAATGAAAAAATTCCTAAAGCAAAAATGATAACTTTAATATAAATAGCCGGAAGTCAATCCAACAGAAAGTAGTTAACTGATCAACATAAAACAACAAGAAGTTCCAAAAATAGGCCAGGTAAAATATTTTTGAAAAATGGAAAGTATTCCAACATACAAAAAGGAAGGAAGATTTTGAATTTTTTAAAGTAAAATACACAACCATTTGAAAACTACCCTATCAATACGTTGAGATGTATTTAAATTAAAATCTCAGTGATAGTTACTTTGTATAACAGACTCAACATTTGCACCATTCACTATCACCCTTGCCTGTGTTGAGGTTCTCTTCTTCTTTTTTCCCCTTAGAGATTTACAATTACTGCTGACTATGCATGACGAAGTTCATCTGCTATTAAATACCCTACACCTACAACCCTCATGACTCATTCACTGTTCAGAATAGATCATCAACACTTTGAAAAAGACATACATTACACAAACAAAACAATTTTATCTATTTTTCACTGCAGCAAAAATGTTATAAAGATAGGAATTATTAGTTATCTAACATAAACTTGTCATTAGACTCCCAGGACCATCTCAATTAGGATAATTTCTTTATTTTAAAGATTGAAATAGGCCTATCAAGGTAAAGATATAATTTGTATCAAGACATCAGATTCCTTAGAATAAATATAATATCTGTCGATGTTTCAAATTCCTTATCTCTCTACTCAGTGACATTTTTAATTTGGTAGTTTTGTAACTGCTCAAGCAGTACATATGTGGAGGTGAGGGCATAACGTAACAAACATAAAATATTCTTTAATGGTCCCTAACTTAAAGTTTGTAGGAAATAACTGTGTGGTCCTGAGGTAAACCCTGAGACAACCCAAACAATTGGAAAGGAAGGAATTTCTATTTCTGCAGTGCTCATGTCTTTAAAAGTATTTATTGAGTACTTAGAAACCGAAATACCAGTATTTAGAGGAGGGCATGACAGAATAGTACTCCTGTTTATTCGTTGTTGTTTTTTAATTTAAATAGTTTTTTAGTGGGCTTTTACATCATTTCATAAGTTCTATAGTATCTACATTTTAAAATTTATAGTATAATCATATTCACACACATCAACACACATGTACGTTGAATTAATTTGCCAATGATTTTGTTATTTCAAGACTTACAGCAGGGCAAATCAGTTGACCAAATGTGTGGTTGGATAAAAGTCAGGTATTAGGTACTGAAGAAGGCTGGAAATGGATAATAAATTACTAGAGCTCAAAAGTTAGACAAGTGGTCAGGGATTCTAGAGGACACAGTTGCCTGAGGGTTCTGGTAAGTCAGTACATGGAGAACCAGGAGCTATGAGAAGCCAACATGAAAAAGGACATAGAACCAGGTCAATGAGAACACTTCCTTCTAGATGAAAAACCAGTTCCCCAATGCCCATGACTTTTATTTATTTTTTAAATTATTTTAAAGAGAATAAAAAGCAACAACAACAAAAAAGATATAGAATTTCAAAACAGGAAGATAGGAAATTAACAGTGGTTATTATATGGAATATTTTTATTTCTAAAATAATTGCTCAGATTACCAGATATAGGCATGCAAAATTGATCAAACAATATAAGCACTAACTGCTCCATTCCATGAACTACTAGATTTAGTAGTATAATTATCTTAGCTATCATATATATATCTATATATGCATATAGATATATAGATTTAAAGAAGTACAGAAATGAGAAAAAAAGAAAAAAGAAAAAAGACAAACATGACCATGAAACTGAGTTTCAAAACAGGTTAGTTGAATCATTACAATAGTTGATACACTATGTATTATCTTTGCAGATGTTGTTCAGAATATAAGCATATCTAGGTAGTTCACATCTGAAAAAAAGACCAGCTGGATTCATCTGACTAGATGTGACACTCAAAGCCAGGGTAAGTATACCTCTCAGTTCCTGCAAATCCATCTGCAAATCTTGTACAAGATTATGCATGAGAACTGTTGGAGAGATACATTCTAACATTCAAAATAGATAGTGGATTTGCATTAAGTTGTTTTCAATGTGTACAGTTTTCACAAACTTTCAATTCAGTTTTGCTTTTGTGGAATAGATGGTTAAGGACACTCTAAGTAACTGTTTCATTACATCTCAAACACATTACATCTCAAAAAACTTTCAAGTGCAACCCCTTATAGTCCCACCTCTCTGACTGAGATACGAAATTAAATTCCAAGAATTTTCATAAATACTCATAGGGCTTTTGAACAAAACAAATTTTTCCCACAGGCAATTACACACCTTTAAGAATGTCAGCTCTGCACCGTTTGAATGTGAGGCTCACATGTATTCATTTTTTGTTTAGTTCAAAAAATACAAACAAATCTCCTCAGATGCATAACGAGGCTTAAAAGAAGATTGAGGTGAAATATTAGAACATTTGGGTGATGATGATGCTAACTAATGAAACTGACTCATATGTCTTCATTCTCATGAAAAGAAAAAAATGGAAAAATGATGAGAGTTGGAAGAGTAATAGAAATAGGATAAAAAATCAGTTATCAATCAATGATTGCACCCTAATTATAGTTTCCACAAGACCTCCAAAAAGAAACATTTCCCTGAGAAAGAAGTGAAAAAGAAGTGTACATATTTACTAAGCACAGTACTTAATAAAACTCATTGTCCCATCCTATTCATTCTTACCTCTCTTTCTACACTCATTCACAAGGTGACCACTTTTAATGTTATACACTAAGTGATGATGGTTAATAGTGTCTTGTTTCTTGGTGGTAAATTCAATCTCTGGCCAGAACAGGGTGAAGTGTCCACTGACAGACTGTGCAGGTTATAGTCTACCCATAACAGTGCTGGCGAGCTTATGGCACGTGCGCTGCAATGGCATGCAGAGCCCTCTCTGTCGGCATGTGAGCCAAGTCCCCCAGCATCGCCCTAGCAGCCACGCATTCAGGTTTAATTGCAGTGCTGGATCTTTGTGATTAATAAGTGGGTTTTAGGTTACAGTTTGGGCACTCAGTCTTTAGAAGCCTCATCATCGCAGATCTATAATATGTTATTCAATTTTCAAAATATCCAAAATTAAATTTACTTCTTCATACTTTAAGAATTGGAAACTAAAAGTCAAAGAAATCTCTTACTCTATATAACAAAGGATGAATGACTGGGAGTATACTAGAAAATTTTGGAGGTTGTATTCATGAAGTTGGTTGGCAACTAGGGGGAAATTCTAACAGTAAAGATGCAGATAATGCATAAACTCAAAGATAATGAAACTATTACATTATTTGATAAATATCAGGATGAGAGAAATAATCCCTTATTCAAATTTAAGAAATCAGAAAGAAATGGAATATTTGAAATATGAAAGAAACCTCTGCAATATAAAATAAACAAGTTAGACATTTACCCTAAAAATAAAGAGATGTCTACCCAATAACATTTACCCAAGAAATAAAATAAAAGTTTATATTCTTTCTGGTTTTTTCAATCTTAATGAAATATAAGTAATCATGGACTTAATGGATAAAGCAATATGAAAATTGACTTAGCAGAGAAAAATAATACAGAAATATCCAAACGAGCACAATTAAAAGTAATATAATTAAATTTTTCATTGGAGCATGTAAAGGGCAGAATTAAAAACTGCAAAAAATTTAACCAGTAACAACCTAGAGAAATTCTCTAGAAAATGATAGATGTAGTAAAAGAGAAAAATGCAACATATGAATAATCACCACCACTGAGAAAGAAACAGAAGGAATAGAGTGGCAATCAACAAAGATCTATTAGATAGAAAAAAAATATTTTTTTCTACAGTAGAAAACAAACCAGAGGTGTTGATAGGTCAAAGATATTTACAGAATTCTAGGCAAAATTAATATGAAATATGATAAATTAAATATAAGCTATATACATTCTTAAATTCCAGTATAGCATTTTATAAAAACACAGGCAGACAACAGATTATTTTTTGAAGAATCAAAAAAGTCTGTTTCATTGAGCCCAGAACACCAGAAGCTATAGAGAAGAGAGATATGTCCTTTACATCCAAACAAAATAACATGACCAAATGACTTGAGGAATATGATGCCCATGTGTAGGTAACCTGAAAAATCAGACAAAAAAATTTCCTCAGTAAATTGAGAGAAAAACAAAAAATAAGAACAAGAAACTAGAAGTATAACAGGATTATGTTATGCAATGTAAAATGTTAAATACCAGCAAATATGGGACATTAGTTAGAGAATGTGACAAGAAACTAAAACAAAAGCCTGGAAAATACAGTGGTAGGAACAAGACTGCTGCTACTTTTCTCTAAGTCCACAGGTGAGAAGGCAGTTCTCCCGTAGGGCAACAAACAGCCCAATAGGTTACACAAGGATCCAAACTCCTCTCTCTGGTTGCTTTGCCATCTCACAGAATACTGACCTCATGCATATGGTGAGAGCAGACAGGGACAATCATCCAGAAGCTGGGCCACGGAACTGAGAAACAGATGTGAAATCAAGCAGTTTTCTTACATAAAATGTATCTGGAAATCACACACATCACTTGGCTGACATCCAATTGACCAAAACTTAGATGGTTTTACCTAGCTACAGGAGTCTCTAGCTTAGGGATAGGTGATCAATTAAAACCCAAACGTGTTTGTGTGTTTGGAAAGGAGCCTTGTGTAAAATAAAAAGAAAGCAAAGAGGATAACTGATAGTAGGGTTCAATTCACTAACTACTATTATCACATAAATTTAAAAGCAAAAACGAAAGCTGAAGTTTGAAAGGGAATCTATAACCAAATAAAAATAGTAACTCATATTTATTACCCTAAATTATTAGAGGACCAACACAAAGGGATGAAAGGAAAATGTACAATTAGAAAATTCTTATTTGTTGATTTAGTTAGACAACATTTAGCCTTAAATATTTTTTTAAAAAACCTAAAGTAACTTCTATGTAAAGTTAAAACAAGATTTTCTTTTCTGTTAATTTTTTAGTACATGTTTGATACTAATGAATCCATTCACCTTGGAGAGTTGGTACATGCATACATCATATCTTAATTCTTTTTACTTCCTCTCCTCCCTCCACTTCCTTCTCATGGTCCCTTTCACATTTTCAAAAGTTCTGTCTCCCTGTGCCCTATTAAATATCTTTCATCTTGCTCTTTAAATTATTTATGGTTTGAATTTCCATGTAAGACAAAATATGTGATATTTAAGTTTTTGTGTCTAATTTATTTCACTAACCATTATGATCTCAAAGTGCATTCATTTTCCCTCAAATGACTCAAATTTAGCCATTTATATGACTCAGTAGTACTCCACTGTGTATACATACTACATTTCTTAAACTATTCACCTATAGACTGCTTTCAAGATTCAGCTATTATGAGTTACGCTGCTGTTATGGTTATGGTCCTGTGGCTCCCTCAAGTCTCATGTAATCATGACATGAATGCTGCCAACTCTGGCATTCATGATTGGTTTGCTGTCTAGCACTGGGATTGGTGATGTGAGTGTTGCACCTGCCCAGGGGTGGAGCTGACATACAGTGCAAGGTCAGGGGGAAGAAGGCATGCCTTTTGTACCCTCTTCCTCTCTCTGGTTTACCTTGCAGTTTGCAGCTGCCATGAATGGCTGCCCTGTCGCCACACCACACTGCCTTGGAGCCAACTGAGTATGGACTAAAACCCCCAAGAACTGTAAGAAATAAGCCTTTCCTTTACTAATTTTGGGCATCAGGTATTTTGTCACAGCAACAAGAAACAAGTAACCAAGACAGCTGCTATAACCATAGGTATCCATGTATCACTCAGTGGAATACTCTGTCTCTAACCCTTTTTGTAAGATATCTAAAAGGGAAATAGCTGGGTCTAGTGGAATTTTTAGTTTTAGTTTTTTAAGGATTCTCCATACTGATTTCCATAGTGCTATACCAATTTACATTCCCAGCAACAATATAGAAATGTTTCTTTAACTTGTGCAGCCTTGCCAGCATTTATTACTGTTTTCTCGATGATGGCTATTCTTTCTGGAGTAAGACTGAATCTGACTTATATTTATTTGTCATTTGTACTCTTTCTGAGAAGTCTCTATTAATTTCAACTGTCAATTTTTTGAATGGGTCTTTCATTTGGGGGTCTAATTTTTTGAGTTCTTTATACATTCTAGATATTAGTCCTCTGTCCAAGGAATAGCTGGAAAATTTTTTCCCATACTGTAGGCTATCTTCACTCTTCTGGTTTTCTCCTTTGCTGTGCAGAAGCTTTTAAATTTAATCCCATTTGTTAATTCTTTTTTGTTATTTTTTATGCAATTGGATTTTTGTTTAGAAAGTCTTTGCCTATGCCTATGTCTTCAAAAGTTTTACTTATTTTCCCTTACAGCAGATTGTTTCTGTTTCAATATTCAGGCCTTTGACCCATTTTGATATTTTTAGTGCACAGTGAGAGATATGGACCTAGATTCAACCTCCTGCATGTAGATAACCGGTTTTTCCCACTTCATTTGTTGAAGAAGCCAACTTTTTTCCAGTGTATGACATTGGCTCCATTGTCTGAATCTCTCTGGAGTTGTTTCTGCACCTTCTATTCTGTTTCTTTGATCCAGATGTCTGTTTTCGTACCAGTGCAATGCTTTGTTCTTTAATCACTGTAGCTTTGTGATATCGACTGAGATCCAGAATTGCAATGCTTCCTGTTTTGATCTTGTGTTTCAGGACTGCTTTTGATATTCTGGGTCTATTCTGGTTCCATGCAAATTTTAGGACATTTTAACTATTTCCAGAGAACATTTACCAAAAAGTTGTCATGCAGCAAATAGTTCGTGAAGATAATATCAATAAGTCCCCAAAATCAACATATTATAAAATCCACCATTTTTACCTAAAAACTAAAACTGGTAAGTAGCAAAAATTGAATAAAAAACACCCAAATCGGTTGGGCCGAGCTTGCGGACAGAACCAGGGTCGGGTCCGCGTCCCGCGCGGTGCCCAGCACAGCTCCCTGGGACCGGGAGGCCTTCGCCCCCACCCAGTAAAGGAGGAGACTCCACCTGCATGCCCTGCGAGGCCGCCCTTCCTTGCTGCGCACGGACCGGCCTATCGGGTCCTGCGATCCTGCACGCCGCGAACCTCAGGGAAACGCCGGCCAGTCGCGCAGGACACAGAGGTACGCAGCCCAGCCCAAATCAGCCCAGGAACCCAGAGCTGCTCACCGGGGAATTGAGCATCATAGCTGCAGGGACCTGGAGAGCTTGGCCCCCCCACCACCAGAGTGCAGAGCGCACGGCAGCTCCATTCTTCAGCCGCGCGGCTCGGCTCGAGCCTGTGACATCCCACAGCTCCTGTGCAGAACGCGCCACACAGCAGGGTTGCTCCCGGCACTGTAGGCCTGGGACCCACCCGGGCCTGCCCCGCAGGCATAGCTGTTGGGCCGAGCTTGCCGACAGAACCAGGGTCGGGTCCGCGTCCCCGCGCGGTGCCCAGCACATCTCCCTGGGACCGGGAGGCCTTCGCCCCCACCCAGTAAAGGAGGAGACTCCACCTGCACGCCCTGTGAGGCCACCCTTCCTTGCTGCGCACGGACCGGCCTATCGGATCCCGCGATCCTGCACGCCGCGAACCTCAGGGAAACGCCGGCCAGCCACACAGGACACAGAGGTACATAGATTCCAGAAGAAAATGACAAAACGAAAGACCAAGAGGCAGTCTCAGTCCCCCAGCCCACAAAGAACAAATCCAAGAGATACTGAAATGGAAGACAGTGGGAGTCACACAAATGGACTTTCCGAAATGATAGAAAATGCATTAAAGAAACAGCTTGATGAAGCTATAGAGAAAATCAA
>RJWM01042203.1:0-14366 GCA_004363535.1 Dasyprocta punctata | reverse complement strand
CGAGGAAGGAAGCTATGGAAAAAAGACATAGTTTTATATGAGGGTATTCATAAGATCATTTAAAAGTCTATACTACTAAATGCATTAACTGGTGAGAGAGAACAGTTGATATTCATATGATAAGATCAATCCTACATGTCTTTATCTGTCCATCTGAACAGCCCCCTTAATGGTAATAATATACAATGTTGCAACCACTATAAAATTCCAACCATCTAAATTCCTAAACCTATAATTTTACAGTATAGGATATGTTGTTGTTGTTAGTTGAATCCTTTAGTTTTTTTGTTTCTCTTAAGTATGACCATTCTTTTATCCTTTATAGGCTTCACTCTGAACTATTAAGCTTGATTATATTAGACCTGATATTATGGGTAGTTATTTCAATGATAACAAGAGGTACTCTAAGGGGAAAGTAAGAAAGGAAGGGTAAAAGAAAAAGACATAAATTTATAAATATGCATAAATAAGACAGCTTAAAAAAACTGTATTGCTGGGTACATTAGCTATTGAAAAAGAAAAATTAATATTCCTGAATTGATAAACCTTGCGTGTCTATGTCTGTCAATATGATCAACCCCTATGAAGGTAATGATATGTAATATTGTAACTACTGTCAAACTTCAACCACCTCAGAGTGTAAACCTACAGTGTAATTGTATTAGATCTGTCGTTGTTGTTGTTTGTCTTTCATGCTTTTTGTTTCTATCTTCTGTGTCTATTTTCTTTTAAATAAAAAAAGAAAAAAAATAAAACTAGATTATGACAAAAAAAATTGATTTTAGCTTTGTTTCATAAGCTGAAAAACAAGATAATGCATGCCTTCAAAATAAAGTAGACAATTGTAAGTATGAAAAATAATTATTTCAGGAAAAGTTAACCCTAGTGATTTGACAAAGAGGATCACGGTAATACTTAAGATATTAAATATACTTTTTTACGGCACCGGGGATTGAACTCACAACCTCGTGCCTGCCAGGGCAGGCGCTTAAGGCACTGAGCCAAACTCCTGGCCCTAGTTTTTTGAGGCAGGGTCGCACTATGTAGCTCAGGCTGGCCTTGTGCTCAAGTTGTAGCCCAAGCCAGCCTCGAACTCACAACGCTCCGCCTACCTCAGCCTCCCGAGTGCTGGGATTAAAGGTGTGCGCCACCACGCCCGGCTAAATATACTTTCGATTCGAACAATTGTTTTGGTCTTTTGAGACAGGCTCTATGTAGTTCAGACTGGTTTTGAACCCTCTGTGTAGCCCAGGCTGGCTATGAACTTGCCGCGATTCTCCTGCCTCAGCCTCCCAGGTGGTGGGATTACAGGTGTGTGCCACTATGCCTGGCTTTGTATTTTCAATTGAAATTTAACATCAATCTTTGAATAGATAGGACAGGAATAGCTTTAAAAGTTTCTGGCTGACTTTTTGAATTTTTTGCTCACTGTGTATCCCAGGTTGCTCTTAAACTCCTTGGCTCAGTTGAACCTCTCTGAATCTGCTGAGTAGCTGGGACTACTGGAGCATACCACAGTGCGGGCTTTATGCATTTTTAATATAGCTCCCCTGTGGTAGTATTTCACATGGGAAACAGAAGCCAAAAGCACAAATTTTAAAAAGAAACAACTACCTCTTTAAAGAAAGAAGCAAAAACTAAAATGCCCCAAACAGAGCAGCTCACCATGTCTTCAGGTTCAGGAATACTGATACCATGGAAAAACTGGTTACTTTTAAAGATAGACTGATGTCTTGGGATTAGTTTTCCTGTAAAATACAAACCACACAATTCATGAGAAATTTGGAAGAAAGTCAGAGGTGTCTCAACAGCTAGCTTCCAAGGCCCAGACATGCATGGAGCGTGCCTTGCTGGTGAGAGGAATGGGTCCCTACAAAAGTCCTGTCTGCTCAGGTAAGGCCAACTTTCTCACATGATGCTTTTTGCTACGTAGGGTTTAGTCAGTCGTTTGGCTTCCATCAAAAGACGAGGTGAGAAAATGGTACTGAGGGCCTCACACACATTATCTCATTTAATCTCACAACATACTGCTGTTTGGAATCTCCACTCTCTCAGTGAAGAAAATGTGGCTAAGTGAGGTTTAGAAGCTCGGTCACATGGTAATCAAATGATTGAGATGGGATTCAAACTCAGCTCTGGGTATCGTCTGTCTAATGTATTTAGGAGACAAGAAACACACATTTAGGGGATGGCCAGTAGTGATACTCTACCCTATGCTTTCAGGATGTGGGATTTTCTAGGAGAACATGATGGAAATGATGGGGCCCTGTCCAGAGGAGTTAGTTCATAGCCATCCTCTGTGCAGAAGCATCACTTCCTTCCTGTCACGCTGCTGGAGTGAAGCTGCAGCTAACGTGGGTGATATTCTCTTCTGGCCAGGTGGAAGTAGACAACTACTAAGGACGCTGACACATGATGCAAGCTTATCAAAAAAGCCCCTCGTGCTCCATTCCTACTCTACACTTAACTGGGTGCTCAGCTTTAGGCCAGTCATGGAGGTTCTCTGACCCTCAGTTTCCTTCCCTCCCTTCCTTCCTTCCTTCCTTCCTTCCTTCCTTCCTTCTTTCCTTCCTTTACTTTCTGGTACCAAGGATCGAACTCACAACCTTGCAGTTGCCAGGCAGGTGAATCATCCCTGCCCTCCTTATTTATAAAACAGGTACTATTAAAAATGATACAACTTCCTCAACAAGTTTTTCTTAAGATTGAAAAAGATAATGTGTATGAAAGTAATTTGTAAACTCTTGAGTACCATTCAAATAATGTATGTTAATATTATTTTAAACTCTAGAAGCCACTTTCATCCAGAAAAAAACACAAAACAAAAAACAGATTCTTAAGCTCTAGGGCAAGGGTTTACAGACTAAGGGCCTGAAGCCAAATCTGGCCCAGGGCCTATTTTTGTACAGCTGAGATCTGAGAATGGCTTTTACCTTTTCAAGTGGATTTTAAAAAGTCAAAATAATATTTTGTGCCATGAAAAAACCATAAACATTCACAGGCATATTGGGGATGGCTGTTTTTGCATTATAAGGGCAGAATTGAGGAGGTGCAATAGAGACTATATAACCTACGAGACCCAAAATACCTACCATCTAGCCTTTGAAAGCAAACATTTGCTGATCCCTACTCTAGAGTAAATGGGGGAACCTCTCTTACAGTGGACAGAAATTACATGTAATCAAGTATCTCTCAGATTAAGCTCTAGGCAGCTGACTCATCTCTCTATTTCATTCTGCTATGAAGATAAATGTATGGTTTATTTCATGGCTGACTGACTTTGTGGAAAGGCATCTAAAAACTTGCTAACAAGAATTACAGTTCTGTATGTTGAGAAAGGATTGGGCTTTGGCCACAACCCAGAACCCAGAACCACCATTCTGAGTAGAACTTTGGAGAAACAATAAAGCTCTTGTTTTCCGTCCCATAATATATTACTACTATAACATGTCAGCAACTCTGTGAGCCATAAAATGCAATTCATACCCAGTGTTCTGATTATCAGATAAAGTTGGTCCACATCTGATTTTCCAGGCCAGAGTGGCTGACCGGTCAGGAGTTCAGCAAAAACGCAGCCAGCAGCCCAGACGTCGACTGAAGAACCGTACTGTGTGTCTCCCACGAGAAGCTCGGGTGCTCGGTACCACCTAGTGGCAACGTAATCGGTATAGGCATCTCCTGGAACTGCAAAGTCATCAAGCAGGTCAAGTAAGTCACAGTCTCCTACACTGCGAACTGTGAACTGCTCCTGAGAGCAGGTCAGACACTCGGGGAGGCCTCTCTACCTCCCAGAGGCACTGTCTGCTGACAGCTGATGAAATGAGGCCCTGTGGGTCACACTCAGCTTACCCCATGCCCTGAGACAATACATTCAACCTTCACCGGTATCCTAGCTGTTATCTGTAACATCCCAGAGGGTGCAAAATAAAAATTTCTGTACTGTAACTTCAAGTCTAAACTGACTATTGTCTGTTTCTACATTACTATTGGAATGGTGCTTGTTGCTTAAATTGTGTCTCCCCTAACAGACAGCTTTGAAGTTCCAACTCTTAGTACTTGTAAAGGTGTTTTTATTTGGAAACAGGAATGGGGCATAAAAAGAATTAAGATATGTTATGTACACATACCAACTCCCTAGCTGAGTGTAATCATTATCCACTGCAAATGTACACTAGTAACAGTTTTTTAAAGAAGGCAATTGGGTCTTCACAGATGTTATGGATTTATAATGAGGTCATGCTAGATTAGGGTAGATCCTAGATTCAGTGACTACAGTCCTTACAAGAAGACCATGTCGGGATACAAAGACACACACCGGGAGAACATGTGAGCTAGAGGCAGACAGTAGAGCGAGGCAGCTGAAGCCCAGGAATGCCATAACCGTCAGGAGGGGCGAGGCCCGGGAGCATCCTCTCCTGGAGCCCTCAGGAAGAGCACGACCTTCCTCACACCTCTGAGTTTCTGGCCTCTAGAACTGTGAGAGAATAAGCTTCCGTTGTTTTAAGCCACATGGGTTGTGATAGTTTATTATGGCAGCACTAGGAACTAATGCAGTGCTGGCCAATTGCATGAACCTGATTGTTCTGTCTAAATTTGTTCTGTAAGGCCCATTGTGACAGAGAACTCAGTTTGACTTCTTGTACTGTCAGTCACATGTAGTGTGTGATAGGCAGGTGACAGAGAGCGGGGTGCAATGTTACAAGCCAGCCCTGCCCTATGGGCCCAGGGTAGACTGGGCATGGAAGCCAATCCACAATTGCCACGTGACCTGGAAGGATCAGGAACCCCAATTTTCTCCTCTGAGGCTGAAGACAGATGGATAAGATGGTCCCATGGGCTTTGAATGGGCAAGAGTCACACATGAGTCCAGACATGAAGTCTACACATGCACAGAGGAAGAACAGTTGGGGAGCTGGCTTGGCCTGCAGAGACGGGGTCCTGGGCAATTCCCCCCAGCAAACGCCTCAGGCAGCCAGCCCGTGCCGCCTGAGAGACATCTCAGAACCCAGGGCCTGCGGCTCCCCACACAGAGCAGTCCTTGCAGGAGGAAGAGAATCCTTACTGCTCTTTCATAAAATTATAAGCTGTTAATTTTAGGTGATAAAACTTGATGACTTCTTTAAATGATACGAATTAATAAACACTATTTAGGAAATTTGGAAATGGAGACTAAGAAAGAAGATAACAACTACTGACAATTCTCACTACTCATTGGTTAAATCAGCTGTTAGACATTTGGGGAACTTTTTCTAAAAGTCATATATAATCATTGAATAAAATATAATAAAAAAACAGAAGAAGGGAAAATAAAGTCAAATTTTACCACTCAAATATACCATAAGTTAATCTTTTGGTGTCTTTCATACAAATCTTATTCTTTTGTTCAGTTTTTATTTTTTATTAGTACACGTTTGCATTACATTCCTTGTGGGGATACGGTCCGTGTAAAACATCTCAATTCTTTTTTGAGTACTTTTGACTATTATCTATATCTATCTATCTAATAGCACATAATTTCGTATATTGATACTTTTATTTAACTCTATGTATTTACCAAATTATGATATGCTTGAGTTTAATGGCTGCCTGATGGTTTCCTAAGTGCGTATGTCATGATTTATCTTTCCCAAATGTTCTGATACTTTGCCATTATAAACATCACCAAAGCTCTGCCCCAAATTTTTTCTGTATTTAGGATTATTTTTTTAGAATGTATTTCTAGATGTGGAATTACTAGATTGAGAGGCATGCATATCATTTATAAAATTATAAAAGCAATTCTTGTTCATTATAGAAAACTTGAAAAATGCAAAAAGCATAAAGAAGAAAACAAAAATCTCTTCCCACTCGGAGAGAAAGCAGGGTAATGTTTTGGTGCATTTCCCCTCTTTCTGGTATTAATATTGCACACCTAAACTCACATGTGATTGGGACTATTATGGTTTCTGTCTGGATATCCCTAGGACTTTTTAGAAGTGGCTAAATCTAGAGTCTGTGATTGGTTCAATGTCTAGTGCTGGGATTGGCAGTGTGAGTGCTGTGCCTAACCCCAGGGCGGGCAGCCTCCATACTCTATGGAGGAGGGAAAGAGGTTCGCTCCTCCCTTTTGCCTTTTTAGCTCTTGCTGCTTTTGCTGTCTACTGCCACCATGAACAGTTGCCCCTCTGCCATGCCACCCTGCCCTGGAGCCAGCTGATTATGGACTGAAACCTTGGCAAACTGTGAGCTAAATAAACCTTTCCTCCCTTAACTTTGGTGTCAGGTATTTTGTCTCAGCAATGAGAGAAAACTGAGACAGGGACCAATCTCTCTGAATGCAGTTTTGGCTTTTTTCAATTAGCACCACATTGTGTGTGTTGAAGCATTTTCCTGGATCACTGAGATTCTTTAAAAATACACAACTTAAAGTATGGTATTAAGTCAGATAAGTTCTTTAGCCATTTTCTTATTGACTGAAGTCCCCTTGAAATTTTTCTTGGTAATAATTAGTTTTACGATGAATATTATGTTGTAAAATTTGGTTTGGCAGGCTATAAGAGATTCCTAAACGTGGAATTAAGATTTAAAGGGCACTTTTTTTTTTTTTTTGAGACAGGGGCTTGCTATGCAGTTCAGGTTGACCTTGAACTCACTATGTAGTTGAGGCTCTTCTTGAACTAATGGCAATCCTCCTGCCTCAGTCTCCTGAATGTTGGGATTACAGGCATGAGCCACCATGCCCAGCTCAAAGGGCACTTTGAAAAGTTTTTGGTTGATAGTGAAACGTAGTATTTCAATGTGCATTTCTTTGATATCAGTGTGGAGGAAGATTATGTCATGGGTATTAGCCTTTTTTCCATCTGTGAATTGTCTGTTACTAGCTAGTTAATTTTCTACTCAGAGCTTTAGTATTTACATCAATTTACATAAGCTCTTTTACATCAATTTATTAACAATCTTCAAATATTCTTTTCCTTGATTTCTTGCTTTGAAAATCTTAGCCTGTAGTATATTATCTATATATTTAGAGCTTATATATGTTATCTATACACCTGGAACTTCAATTTATTTAGTGGTAAAAATATACACAGCACTTATCATTTTAATCAATTTGGGGGTACAGTTAATTGCATTAAATAGTCACAGCATGTGCAATCATTAGCACTATCGCTATTCAGAACATTTCATCATTACAGTTAAAACTCTGTACCCCTTAAGCCATGTATGGTTGTATATGCCTGTAATCCCAGCACTTGGGAGGGTGAGGCAAGAAGATTGCTGTGAGTTTGAGACCAGCCTGGACTACACAGAAGAACTGGACTATCTCAGAAAACCAAAACCAAAACCAAAACCTCCAAACCAAAAACAACAAAAAGCAAAAATAAAAACAAAACAAAACTCTGTACCCATTAAACAATAATACCCTACTCACTTAACCCCAGTTTCTGACACCCATTATTTTTTTTCTGTCTCTATGATTTGACTAGTATAGGTACTTTATATAAAAGAAATCATGTAGTATATGTCCCTTTTGTATCTGGCTTATTTCACCAATTTTTTTTTGAGACAATCTCACTGTGAAGCAGTTCAGGCTGGCCTTGTACTCACTATGTACCCAGGGTGGCCTCAAACTCACAGTGATCCTCCTGCCTCAGCCTCCCACGTGCTGGCACTACAGGTGTGCACCACCATGCCTGGCATTCTAACCATACATTTCTTTTTCAAGATGCAGCCATGTTGCAACATGTCGTGCATGTGTATGTGTATGTGTGCACACATGTTCATAACTGATGTCTTATTGGGTGTAAAATTGTGGTTTTGATTTACATTTCTCTAATGACTACTGACACTGAGCATCTTTTCATGTCCTTATTGGCAATCTGTATATCTTCTTTAAAGACATACATACTTGAGTCCTTTGCCCCTTCTAAAGTTAGTTTTTGTTGTTGGGTTGTAAGAGTTTTTTATACATTCTGCTAATTCCTTCTCAGACAAAAAATAACAAATCTTTTCTCCTTTCCTGTAAGTTACCTCTTCACTCTGTTTATAGTATACTTTTTTTTTTTTTTTGTGGCACCAGGGATCAAACTCAGAACCTCATGCCTGCCAGGCAGGTGCTTAAGCCACTGAGCCAAACTCCCGGCCCTGGTTTTTTGAGGCAGGGTCACACTATGTAGCTGAGGCCAGCCTTGCACTCGCGTTGTAGCCCAAGCCGGGCCTCGAACTCACAACGCTCCTCCTACCTCAGCCTCCCGAGTGCTGGGATTAAAGGCGTGTGTCACCACGCCCGGTTCTATAGTATACTTTGAAACACAAAAGTTTTTAATTTTGATGAAGTCCAATTTATTTATTTTTTGTTGTTTGTACTTTTGGTATCACATCCAAGAAATCACTATCAAATCCAGTGTTGTAAATATTCCCCCCCTCCATGTTTTCTTCTAAGAGTTTTACAGTTTTAGCTTTTACTTTTAGGCAGGTGGTTATTATTGTTGTTACTATTTATTTAGTAATTCTAGGGAATAAACCCTGAGCCTTGAGTATACTGGGCAGATCTATCACTGAACTACATCCCCAGCCCTGGGAATTCACTTTGAGTGAATTTTTATAAATATACTTCACTCTTTTGCATGTGGATATCCAGGAAGAGCTTACATTTTTATGTCATTAAGTCTATTGAGTCAATGTCAGTATTACAGCAAATAATGGGACACTTTTCTTTGCCTTTCTCACTACAAATGACCAGCAATGATCCCAACAATGACCCAGGCCAGTGCTTACAACAGCTTGTGCTATAACCAGAGCCTGAGCTCACATACTGGGGAGATTTTAGCCAATGCAAACGAGTTGGTAGTGTCCTGCCCTATTCCTTGGCTTAGAACAGCCTATCAGAAGCTGTCATTATTGGGACTGCCACAGTGGGTCCACTATGCCGATATTTTGGGACATGTTCATAAAATCAAAACTTCTGAGACAGATGACCTGCTTACTGAACGTAGGTCTAAAGTTCTTCATTAAGAGGATGAATGTGTTTGCTACAAAAAGACTCAGAACCTGAGCTACATAGTGCGACCCTGCCTCAAAAATACCAGGGTCGGGAGTTTGGCTCAGTTCCTTAAGCGCCTGCCCTGGCAGGCGCGAGGTTGTGAGTTCAATCCCCAGTGCCGCAAAAAATAAATAAATAAAAATAAATAAATAAAAGACTCAGAAGGAAAACAAGAATGCATATTCCTGAAAAATATGCATTTTTTGCGTACAGCTGAGATCATACTGAATACACAAGTTTTAACTTTCTTTTTCTACTTACCATGTCTTGAACATTTTCCAATGCCACTGAAAAATGGGAAACATCATTTCTAATGCCTGCCTAATGTTTCATGATATGAATGCACTATACACACAGCCATTGGTCAGTAGTTTTCTAGTGTTCTTCTATTTCTCTTTTGAGCCACATGACACAGGGACCAATTAACACCAGGATTCTATTATTTTTACTGCAAAGCACAGCAGCCTCAAAAAGATTTCATCTCCCTCTACCCCAATGCTTTTAAATATATTGTTCAAGTCACTTGTATTTGGGTTCCATCAGAAAAAATTCTCATTACAAACAGTCCCATTCTACAAAGTGTATGTTGCTAACATGTTTTTGCCTTCTGCAAATTTCTAGATTCAGGGAGAGATAATTATTTGTCCCCTTTTCCTTTTGGTTTATGTCTGGGATGGTTTCCTTTTTCTTAGCACTGTCTCTGAATACTACTCTCTCCTTAATTTTCAGCTGACTTTTTGAGTCTCAGCTCCATGAAGTTTTCTTTTCAACCACTCTAGTCTACACTAGTATCTCCCTCCAGGGGCCTGACCGCACCTTCATTTTAGTATTTGATTGCCAACCATTTTGTATTTTTTTTTAACTTTAGATGATAAATACATGAAGAACAGAAATTCATCTTAAAATTCTTTTCCACTCCTATGGAGAGAACAAAATACATTAAAGATGTCATCCAATCAATTCTACCTGAATGGAATAGAGTTGAAGTGTCAACTAATGTACTGCCTCAAAGGCTAATGTAAGGGTTTTATTTCTGAGTAACAACAATAAAACATTTGGCTTACATCTTGAGCAAGAATTTATATTGTATCAGTTTATAATTATCTAAATGGGACAAAGTAGGTAAAAAATTGCTACTTACTTAGAATTCGTGCAAATCCGAAGTCACAGATCTTGATTATTCCTTGCTTGGTTATTAGAATGTTTTCAGGCTTTACATCTCTATGAATACACTGTAAGATCATGTTTGATTATTTTTCTGAGACATCAAAGTAATAGATAATTTAACTTACTAGTTTAAATGATAGCTTATAATGGAAAAAGATTGGCTTCATTTTTCTAGAAGAAGTTAAATTGACACTTATACATCTTATCATCCAAAAGAAAAAATATATAAATGCTGCTACACTGTTGAAGAAATTAAAATTGCTAGATATAAAAACAATATTTGATTTTTTTTTAAGAAGGGAGCATTGCACAGTGATTTCTTTCACTTTTTTACTGGGCCTATAGCAACTAAAAGAAGTAGAACCCTGAATGAGAATAGACTCTACGAGTCTCTAACGAGAGCTGCTGCCACTCGAGAATCACAGTTCAGGTTGAATATTACAGAATTGAGAAATTAGAAAAACATTTAAATGATAAGAGACACCAAAATTTACTTTTCACGAGGGCAACCATATTACCCAAATCAGGACACTTTCAAGTGTGAAAGGAGCTTTGTTAATAAAGATGTCAGGAAACAGGCAGTGTCTTGGGTAAGAAGGGATCCAGTCCTTAGATCTGTATCTTTTCAGTTCTCCCCCGCTCTGCCCTCCGAAGAAAATGGATGAAAATGATTCTGGTCTTCCTGTAACTCAGCACTCACAGAGAGCACTGTCATTTCCCAGCGAAACAAACTTGTGACTTCAGGTGACCTCTTGAGAGTCTACAGATTAAATGTCACAATAATCATCTCTGTCAGTCTCAGTTCTCTGCCACGCTGTCAGTCTCTTAAGATACTTCTGTCAAACTGACAATTCTGAAACAGTTCCTTTGGTTCTGTAATAGCCATCTAATATGAGAAAAAGCTAAACCCTTAATTTATTTTAGGTCACAAAAATGGCACTGAGAACAAAAGCTAATTCCTAGTCTCAATTAATATGAATTGCTTCATATTTGTTGAACAGCTGTTAAAAGAAAGTTTTTAGGCCTTGCAAAGGTTCTAAGGCATTAAATATTAATTTTAAAATGCAATATTGGACTATAATACAAAATCATTTTAATATTTACTTTAATCAGATGTTTAGGAAACTTAGATTAACACTCAGAGTTAGTAAAACTTTTAGTGGTTAGTGATTAATTAGAATTGGTATGTCTTGTGAATGAATTTTTATCGAATTCTAGATTTTCTACACTGTTATAGCATTACAAAGTAAATCAATTTTCATTGATACTTGTTTTTAGTCTACTTAAATATTTCTTAATCTAATCTAATACAAATCCATGTGACATTTATAGTACTTATTTTTCAACCCAAAAATAGGCAAATGAAATATTGATTAATCTTAAAGAAATTTAAAAAATTGGTATAGGTATAAGAAAGAAGGGGAGTAAAAATAATTGGAACAGGCTGGGTGTGGTGGCTCATGTCTGTAATCCCAGCACTCAGAAGGTTGAGGCAAGAGGATCATTGGGAATTCGAAGCCAGCCTGGGCTGGGCCACATAGTGGGTTTAAGGCCAGCCTGCACGACAGAGCAATACCCTGCCTCAAATTAAAAAATAAAAAAGAAAAAGAAAAAGAAAAAAAGACAAAACCAAAACTAAAACCAAAATAACAGTAAGAAACAGAACATGAATGACAGAGACATTCAGACACACAGCATTTGTTTTCTCCACTGCAAAGCCACACTCAGCGCAAAATCTCTGCCACGCTTCTTGCAATCAGCTTATTTTCTACCAAAGAACAAGAAATATACAAGTCTCCTTAACAGAAGAATTTAGTAAAGTTGGACTTTGTACATAGCTTTTAGTAAACATTGCTCTGGTTGGATTGTTGTGACTGATGTACAATTTCATTTTTATTGGCTTACAAACTGGCAAAAAGAGGTTTATCCATGGAATTTCTACTCCTTCCCCCAGGCTGGGGATTGAATGCAGGGCCTCATGCATGCTAAGCAATGTGCTCTACCACTGAGCTACATCCATCCTCAGGCTTATAAGTGATATTTTAAGCCTGATGTTGAACTTTAAGAATCACTTCTGGAAACGTCCGTACCAGGAAATTCTTGTATGCTCTAATTGAGTAACAGTTTTCCACATCTGAGAAGGTTTCTCTCTTTAACTGAAATTTTGAGAGCAAAGAGATGCCCTTCTTGACAACCAAAACATGCAGGTCAATGAGATGCTGATGGCCGGGCGTGGTGGCGCACGCCTTTAGTCCCAGCACTAGGGAGGCTGAGGTAGGCGGAGCGTTGTGAGTTTGAGGCCTGCTTGGGTTACAATGTGCAGTGCGCACAAGGCAGGTTTGAGCTACATAGCGCAACCCTGCCTCAAAAAACTAGGGCCGGGAGTTTGGCTCGGAGGCTTAAGCGCCTGTCTGGCAGGTGCGAGGCTGTGAGTTCGATCCCCAGTGCCGCCAAAAAAAAAAAAAAAAAAAAAAAAGCTGATGGATGTTACAGCCTTTTACATTTGTATCTCAGAAATCACTTAAGCTTTGCTATTACAAGATGCATCTAATCAATGTGCCAAATATAAAATCCATAGGTCCACAATGATATTGAGTGAATCACTTTAGCTACCTCACTTTAGCAGTATTATAGGGTAATACAGAACAAAATAAGTAGGTATGTTCTTAAGCCCAATGCCTCTTAAGTTTAATGTGCATATGAATCACCTGGAATTTTTATAAAAATGCAGATTCTAGGTTTAGGGTAGGCTCAGTTACATCAGTTAGTGTTCTGGAGGCCCTGGGTTCAATCACCAGCAATCAATCAATCAGTCAGCAGAGTCTGATTCTATAGATCTGGGTGGGCCTGTGATTCTGTATTTCTAATGAGCTCTCAAGCAATCTCTATTATTCACACTAAGAACAGCAAGGTCTTAATCTCTTTCCTATTTTAACCTCTACTGTGTTGCTTAGCATCACAACTCTCTGTAGGTAATAAAATATACATGGTCTCCACAGGTTGAAACCTGGGAGTCTTATGAAATACAATTAGGTCAGATTACTTTTTTTTTAAAATTCTTTGAAAATAACATGAGAGTTCCTTTAAAAAGAAGGAATGTATGAAGGTAAAAGATGTATTGTTGTAACAGCTTATATATGACTCAGATTTTTTTCCTTTACATGCATTTTAGATAAAAGATAAAATAAAAAAAGATACACAAAGGTTTACCATAGCATAACAAAATGACATAGGTTCTAAAGTAATATACATTTTGGAGGAGTAAAGTTTGTTTCAAATTATCCATATTTAAAACAGGTCACAGAATATCAATGGGAAGTTTTCAGAATATGTTGTTCCTAGGAGAGAAACGATGGCAGTTGTACAGAGATACAATAGTGTTTGGGTTTGCTGGAAACAACCAGGTAGGTAGGTTGATTGATGCATCTATCCATCCATCCACCCATCCATCCACCCACACATTCATCCAGTTATTCAGTAAATATTTATCAAGCACCTCTTATATAAAATGTCCATGGTAAACATTGAAGAGTTACAAAGATAATCAGTTTCAAACATTGATTTCAATAATCTACTACACAGGAACGTGTCTAGTTTTATAAGGATAAAGTAAAAACACTTGTGGTAAATGTATTTTCAGAAAAATGTTTTAACATCCATGAAACTGCTGTGGCAGCCTTAGGTGAACTTGATCTCTCCTATAGCATGATGGGAAGCAACAGAGATAGGAGTTTAACTCAGGATCAACTTTAATAAGAATCTGAAAGAACCACTGCATCACAAAAACAGGTTTATGTATGTTGTGAACAAGATCTACTTTAACAGAAAATGAAGGAGTTTGATTTATTCTAATGAAAACTTTGCCAACTTTCTTTAAACTAAAGAAGGCTTCTACAAGAACTGACATTTAGTTCCATGATTTTGTATTTTTTTTCTCAGCGATCCTAGACTACCATGGTAGACATTCTGCTGGCATCAAAGCTGACCATATGGGAGTCTGTCTCGTTGCCTCAGCACTCTCTGTCTAGGCACCAACTCAAAAGGTCTAGAGATATTTTTTAAAAATTATCATCCCAGCAAAAGCACCCAGAAGCCAACTTGAGTAAGCCCCCAGTGGCCCAAGATGGGAAAATCTGAACATCTGAGAGAACAATGACAACCAAAGATTGAAAATGTC
>RJWM01042202.1:0-14490 GCA_004363535.1 Dasyprocta punctata | reverse complement strand
GCTGGACCACCGGCAGGACGTCGAGTTCCCCGAGCACTTCCTGCAGCCTCTGGTGCCCCTGCCCTTCGCCGGCTTTGTGGCGCAGGCCCCCAATAACTACCGCCGCTTCTTAGAGCTCAAGTTCGGCCCCGGGGTCATCGAGAACCCCGAGTACCCGAATCCCGCACTCCTGAGTTTGACAGGCGGCTGAATCCCTGACGCCTGCACCTGCGGTCCCTGGGGTCTGGGGAACATTCGGGCACGGGGAGCTTCCTTTATCTCCTGCTGTCTGTCTAGGTGTGTGGAAAAGCTTCCTTTTAATGGGTTTGGGGGCTGTGTGCTGGAGACAGGAAGCCCCGGAAGGGAGAGAGAACCTGGCTCTTCTAGGAAGAACCAGGCGCAGGACCGGAAGCAACACCCAGAGATTCCCCAGTGGCCCTGCCCACTGCGAGCGGCAGATGTGACTGGGGACATCCTGCGTCATCCCAGTAACCGACTGGGCTGCAGACACTCAGTGCACAGGGCCGGGGATGCCAGGCTGTCTTGCGCCCCTAACCTGGGACAGTTTGGGAAAGAGTAGGTTCTGGATTTTGGCGCTACCACTTTGAAGTGGTGTCTCTGCCTCAGTTTCCTCCTCAATTCCCCAGGCCCTCCGCTTGTCATCCAGTGCCCAGTAAGGCTCAAGTAAGCGCTCTGGACCCTTGGCTGCTGAGATTGCTTGCTCCACTAGAGGGCGTGTCTGCCCCGCTCCTGGTGGCCGCCGGGGTGACAGTGAGTCCAGAGCCGGGGTTCCATAGCCATCACGTCTCTTGAGTTTTTGGGCTTCTCAGAAACACTGGGAAGTAGGACAGCAGTGGCCGTCTCCCACTCTGCAATGTGACCGCTTCCCTATGGGACTGTGAGGTCCCTGCTGCTCTTAACCCTGAGGAGGGGACAGCTCCAAGCACGGTGGGCTGTGGCTAAATGGGGTCTGGCTGCCGGCTCATTCCTTACGATACCTCAGTACTTTGGCTCCCAGCACCTGCGCCCCTCTTGCAGGAGGCTAGCGGCAGCAAGGCCCACGGTGACAGAGCCCTGACCAGGTGCCACGCGTCTCGCAGAGTAAACACGGACTCGCTGACTTGTTCTCACTTCATCCTCTGAAGTGACAGCTGCTATTTGTCCATTTTGTAGTGAGCACAACTAAAGCCAGGATGGCCCAAGGCCAGAGAGCCTCAGAACCAGCGGATCAAGGACTTGAACCCAGGCTGGCAGGCTCCGGAGCTCACACTTGACTTCCTTCTCCCTCTGCCCCTCTAGAAATGGAACCCAGAAATGATTGGGAGCCTCCATTTCATGGGAAAATAGTATTGGAGCGTGTACTGCAGTGTGTATGTATTTATAAATTATGCACAAATACTACTATCAGCATATAAGGCTTACATTATCACATCGTACAATAAAAAGTGAGTATGGCCAAGTGTGGTGGTGCATGCCTTTAATCCCAGCACTCGGGAGGCTGAGGTAGGTGGAACATTGTGAGTTCGAGGCCAGCTTGGGCTACAACGTGAGCGCAAGGCCAGCCTGAGCTACATAGGGCAACCCTGCCTCAAAAATCTAGGGCTGGGAGTTTGGTTCAGTGGCTTAAGCACCTGTCTGGCAGGTGTGAGGCTGTGAGTTCGATCCTCGGTGCCGAAAAAAAAAAAAAAGGATATGAATAGAGGTTTTTGTGTTCTTACCTTATCCCAGTGACTTGTTCCACACACCTGAGTGCTTTTTTTTTTTATACCAGGGATCGAACTCATGACCCAGCTCAGTGATTTTTGAAAGTAGGGCTCAGCCGTGTGCAGCTGTGATGTCAGCTGTCCTGGAGGCTGAGGGAGGAGGATGACTTGAGCCCAGGAGTTCCAGGCCAACCTGGGTGACAGTGAGACACCAGTCCTTGAAACAAAACAAAAAAATGAAAGCACAGGCTTGAGCTGGCGTTGGGATACATGTCTGTAATCCTAGCACTGTGTGGGGGGTGGTGAGGCAGGAGAATCACTGAGTGCTAGTTCAGCCTGGACCACATAGCAAGACCCTATCTCAAAAGAACAAAACACAGGTCCTGAAGTGGCAGAGGCAGGCTTCAAATCACTGCCCCTGCCCCCAGCATGACTGAGACCTCTGCTTTGCGTCTGGGAGAGGCGGGTGAGGAGGGCAGGGTGAGGTGCGTCAGTGGTAAAAGGGTTGGTGTCAGGGCCGGGTTTGAATCCTGGCTTCACCACTTAGTCTCTTTGTGACCTTAGGCAAGTCATTGCGTCCCTAAGCGTGTCCATCTCAAGGACTGGTAACATTGCAGAGCTGAGCCCACAGAGGGATCAAAGAAGATCATTCGCCAAGATCTGAGGCCCAGATCTCCAGAGCCTGACTCCTTGTTGCCCATTCTCGCCTTTAACCACGAGCCCACCATGGTTCCCCAAGAAGCTGGAGCATTCCAGTATGACTTTGGTCATCACCATGACACTTGACTCATAAAAGGCATAGCTCTGGATAGAAGATGCCTTACAACATGCAGTGTGACTCCCCACGGGAGAGCATCACCCCTCATCTGACCCCCCTCATGTGTGGGTCCAGTGTCCTACTGGACATGCAGGACAAAAAGGTGCTATTTAAAATATTTTGTGCCAGACGTGGTGTTGCACACCTGTGTTCCCAGCACTTGGGAGGCTGAGGCAAGAGGATTGCCTCAAGTTTAAAGCCAGTCTGGGCTACATAGTTCAGGCCAGCCTGCACTAGTGAGACTCTCAAAAAATGTAAAATAGTGGGCTGGGGATGTAGCTCAGTGGTAGAGTGCTTGCCTAGCATACCCAAGCCCCTGCGTTCAATCCCCCCCACACACACACACCAAAAAAACTCCAAACAAACAAAACTGTGAAAAAAGTAAAATATTTTGCAACTGGCACAGTCATGTAAATTTATATAGGTATAAAGCCAGGTGTGTTGGTGCACGCCTCTAATCCTGCACTCAGGAGGCTGAGGTAGGCGGAGCACTGTGAGTTCGAGGTCAGCTTGGGCTACAATGTGAGCAAGGCCGGCCTGAACTACATAGTGTGACCCTGTCTCAAAAAACTAGGGTTGGGAGTTTGGCTTAGTGGCTTACGCACCTGCCTGATGAGCGTGAGATTATGAGTTTGATCCCCAAAAATTTATATAGGTAATATGAATCAAGTTTTTAGAATATGTCTTTTATTCTCTGCACAATCGAAGTGTTCTACCAATACATACATATTTCCTTAGATTTTTTTTTTTTTTTTTTTTTTTTTTGTGGCACCGGGGATGGAACTCACAACTTCGCACCTGCCAGACAGGCGCTGAAGCCACTGAGCCAAACTCCTGGCCCTTCTAAGTGGTCTTCTGCCATGTATCTTGTGGCATGGTGGTGCATGCCTGTAATCCCAGCACTTGGGAGGTTGAGGCAAGAGGATCACTGTGAGTTTGAGGCCAGCCTGGGCTACATACTGAGTTCAAGATGAACCTGAACTATATAGAGAGAGACTGTCTCAAAAAAAAGAAAGAAAAAAATTGTTGATGTGATTTGTTTTTTCTGGTAGTGGAGATTGGACCCAGGGCCTCACACTGAAGTATATCCACAGGGCCCTTTTTATTTTGAGACACACTCTTGCTAAAACACTAAAGTTACTCAGGCTTGGCTCAAACTTGCAATCACCCTGATTCAGCTGCCCAAAAGTGTTGGGATTACAGCCTTGCGCCACCACTTCAACTGACACGATTTCTGGATGGACACAGCCATCAAAATAGTAATAACAAGTCTGCCTCAGCTGCAATTTGATACAGAGAACCACATCAATGCTTCCAGAAATTTTCCGTTGACAGTCATTAGGTGACTTGAGGTCTCAATAGATCAATAATTTCTCAGGATTAACTAAAATCTTTGGGATTTTTCTCCTCTCTCTGCTGTACCTGTCCTAACAGCAAATAAATTAAAAGCTTTTCTGGGCCTTATCATACTATCTGATGGATTTATATATTCAACATCTTACTATGAACTAAGATACGGTAAAACAGAAAATCCATCACAACTACTAACACTGTCTGATGAGATTGTATTAGAATATGGACCATTGCTGGGGATTCAGCTCAGTGGCTTAAGCACCTGCCTGGCAAGCATGAGGTTGTGCATTCAATCCCTGGTACAAAAAAAAAAAAAAAAAAAAAATTGCCTGGTAAGCACAAGGTCATGAGTTCGATCTCCAGTACCAAAAAATAAAATAAAATAAAATAAAATAAAATAAAATAAAATAAAATAAAAATATGGACCATTGCTGGGTATGGTCACACACACCTGTAATCCCAGCACTCAGGAGGCTGAGGCAGGAGGATCACTGCAAATTCTGGGCCAGCCTGAGCTACATAGTGAGTTCAAACCCAGCCTGCACTACATAGTGAGACCCTATTTCAAAAAACTAGAACAAAGCAAAAAAGCAAAATAGACTGTGGACCATTGAAATCTGCTTTTCAACACTCTTTAACTATTAACCAGCCAAATAGAACTATTTTGATACAGTAGCAACCATTGTATTAGTACCAGTGCAGACAACTGAATTTCAGCCTTACTTGGAGTTGAAAACGCTGGTAATAACCATCTGAGCTCCCAATCGAATTCACTCCTGTAAACACAAAGTCTTTTTTGTGAGGATTTAACAGTCACTGAATTTTCCAGGAAGTGCAGCCACCGTGCAAAATGCGGAAGCTTCTATCCAGTTAGGAATCTGGCCAAGGATTGTTTGCCGTGTTGGAAAATCATGTTGCGCTTAGCTCTTGGCAATTAGACCCCAACAGAGCGCATTTCCACCACATTAGGTTCCGAGGCGGTGGCCCCACAGATTTGCATATTGAGATGCATATTATAAATGACTATTCTTTTATTATTATTTTTTTCCATACTAGGGATTGAATCCAAGGCCTTCACATTGAGTTATATCCCTGGCCATTTTTTATTTTTATTTTGAGACAATTCTCACTAAGTCGCTACATTGTCTGGGCTCAAATCTACAATCCTTCTGCCTCAGTCTCCCAAGTGCTGAGATCGCAGGTGTGTACAACAGTGCCTGGTTACTATCCTTTGGTTTTTTCCTTCTTCTTACTATTAGGACAATAAAGGGCTCCTCCCTTCCTCTTTCTTCTTCTTCTTTTTTTGGTATCAGGAATTAAACTTAGGGACTTATGCTTGCCAGGCAGATGCTATACACACTGACCTGTATCCCAGCCTCTTTTCTCTTTCTTTTCTTCTTTTTTCCCTTGTTTGCAGTGCTGTTGATCAACTCAGGGCCTTGCTCTTACTAGGCACATGCTCTACCACTGAGCTACACCTAGCAGAAGATTGGGGTTTTTTTGTTTGTTTGTTTTGTTTTGTTTTGGTACCACAAATCGAACTCAGGATCTTGCACTTGCCAGGCAGGCACTGTGCTGCTGCACCTCTGAGCTATATCCGCAGCCCTAGTTTTGTTTTTGTAGTTTGGTTTTTTATTTGTTTTTGTTTGCGGGGGGAGGGCTGTTTGTTTGGTTTTCATTTTTTTGAGACAGAGTCATGCTAAGCAGTTCAGGTTGGCCACAAACTCACTGCAATCTTCCTGTCTGTCTCTCAAGCACTGGGATTGCAGGTGGGCGACACCATGTTGGGCTTTTTTTTTTTTTTTTTTTTTTTTTGAGACAGGAGCTTGCTATGTATTCCAGACTGGCCTTAAAATCAGTATGTAGCCTGGGCTGACTCCCAGTAATCCCAGTAATCTTCCTGCCTCAGCTTCCTGAGTACTGGGATTATAGGTCTGTGCCAATACTCCCAGCTTGGGGGGCTCTTTTAGGGGCAGAGAAGATGGGGCCACTGATAGACTGAATGTGAGCTAGGAATGACCAGAGTTAGAGACAGATGGGAAGAAAATAAAATGGCTCATCAGGCCTATGTGCCAGCCCTGGCTCCTACCTCCTTGGCAGCCCTGGGCCTCCCAACAGCAGGCTGGAGCCAACCCCAGAAGAACCAAAAGTCCTCAATCTCTCTGATAGCTGCAGCACCCTGTGTCACCACCAGCAGAACTTGCCTGGTGTCCAGCTATTCCAGCTGCAGGGGACAGGGGCCATGTTGGAGGGTTCTGATTCTGAGTCCCAGTCTCTGGAGGAGGTGGCAGAGGGGACACCTAACCCACCCCTTCCATCAAAGCCGCCATCTCCATCTGTCACAGACACTTGCAATGACTTCATTTCAAAATGGTCCACTGTTTCTGTTAGTTTGTTTTTGTTTTTGAGACAGGGTTTTGCTTGTCAGTTCAAGCTGTCCTTGAACTTGCTATGTAGCCCAGGCTGGCCTGGAATTTGAGGTGATCCTCCTGCCTCAGTCTCCCAAGTATTGGGATTACAGGCATGCACCACCACACCCAGCTAGTCCACTGTTTTGGTTTGTTTGTTTGTTTGTTTGTTTGTTTGTTTGTTTTGTAGCACCAGGGACTGAACTCACAACCTCAAGCCTGCCAGACAGGCGCTAAAGCCACTGAACCAAACTCCCGGCCCTAGTTTTTTTGAGGCAGGGTCGCACTATGTAACTTAGGCCGGTCTTGCACTTGCGTTGTAGCCCAAGCCGGCCTCGAACTCACAACGCTCCTCCTACCTCGGCCTCCCGAGTGCTGGGATTAAAGGCATGCGCCACCAAGCCCGGCTTCCACTGGTTTTTTAAAATGTTTCAAACCATCAATCTAAAATTATCTTCCAGCTGGGCACAGTGGTGCACATCTGTAATCCCAGGTACTTGGAAGACTGAGGCAGGAGGTTCTCAAGTCCAAGTCTACCCAAGGTAAAAGAAAGGAGGGATGAAAATAAGTTGAACCACCTCAGAGAGCTGTTTTAAAAAAATGTGCACAATGATCACAGTAAGAGTAATCAATAAATGTCCACTATAATTATTCTCAGCTCTTAGGAGCTGTCTGTAGGCTGCTTAATTAAGCTCCTATCCATACAGCAAAGATCAGAAATGGTTCTAATTTTTCTACACAGCCTAGAGCTATGCTTTAAACAAATTAGTAGCATGTGCCCAGCAATTTTTTAAAATGGAAAAGCTGTCAGGCTCAGGGTGGTACACACCTATAATCTTGGCTACTTGGGAGACTGAGGCAGGAAGATCACCATCCTGGGCAATTTCATGAGATCTTGTCTCAAAATAAAGGATAAAACAGGAGCTGGGCGTGGTGGTGTACACCTTTAATCCCAGCACTAAGAAGGCTGAGGTAGGAGGAGCATTGTGTGTTCAAGGCTGGCTTGGGTTACAACGCAAGCACAAGGCCAGCCTCAGCTACATCGTGCGACCCTGCCTCAAAAAACTAGGGCTGGGACCTTTAATCCCAGCACTCAGGAGGCTAAGGTAGGAGGAGCATTGTGAGTTCGAGGCCAGCTTGGGCTACAACAGGAATGCAAGGCCGGCCTGAGCTACATAGTGTGACCCTACCTCAAAAAACCAGGGCCAGGAGTTTGGCTCAGTGGCTTAAGCGCCTGCCCTGGCAGGTGTGAGGCTGTGAGTTCGATCCCCAGTGCCGCCAAGAAAAGAAAAAAAAAAAAAAAAAACTTGGGCTGGGAGTTTGACTCAGTGGCTTAAGCACCTGTCTGGCAGGTGTGAGGCTGTGAGTTCAATCCCTGGTGCTGCAAAAAAAAAAAAAAGAATGCTCGTTTACTATGTGACTCACTTCTCCATTTGTCCCTGATTTGGTCAATTTTACCTAAACAATCTCATTGGTTGATCACAGTTCTGTCCCACCTCAAACCCATCTGCCTTGCAAGTTCCCAGTTTTCCCCATCATGGTTTTACTCTATAAAAGTCACTAGAAAAGAGTCTTTGGCAACCCACTCGGTACCACTTCTGTCTCTCTCAGACAGAAGCTTTCTTTCTCTCAATAAATATCTTCTGCTCTTACCCTCCGTGGTTCCTAAAATTCATTCTTCAATTTTAGAGAACACGAACTCATGCTGGACTTACAGTAGTTTGGGAGTTTCATTCCCCTATATCATTTAGAGGTCTTCCACCGGGATCATTCCCCTATATCAGTTCTAGGGATTATCAAAGCAGGGTCTTCTCAGTGAGCTATTTTCTCGGCCCTTTTTACTTTTTTTTTTTTTTTTTTAATTTGGACACAGAGTTTGCTAAGTGTGTGAACTGCCCAGATTGGTGTCCAACTTGTAGTCCTCCTGCCTCTGCCTCCCAGAGTTCTGGGATTACAGCTGTGACCCACCACCTCTGACTGTAATGCAATTCTAGCCTCATCCAAAAACCCTAACCAACTTTTCTAGATATGAAGACACTCCTAAACCCCTTTACTAACCCACCAAGGACTATGATATAGCAGAAAGCATTTAAAATGTCAATTGCCTAATTATTCAACACATAGACTCACTAGTTGCACAGAATCTGATATGAACTCTGTTTCCCTTCCATCCTACAAAGATCACCGGGTGTAACTGAACCAAGGAGATGCTAAAGATAACCCAAATGCCATCCACCGTTGACCTGGTCGGCAGTGCCTCCAGGCACCCGGAGTTGGCGGAACCTCAGAAGGGGAAGAGGATATCAGTGTGGGGCACGACTCACTCTTCCATGAGCCAAATGAGAGTAGCTAGAGACCACATCCGGCACTCACAGGACTTCTGACAGCAACACAGCTGGTTTTCGATTCAAATAGCAGATGTGGGGTTTTCTTAGAAAAAGCAAGTCACTATACTGGGGCTATTTAAGCCACAAGATAATAGATATCCTATGTAGGTGGTTACAACGGAAAATGAATTTACTATGATTTGTACAAGTTTGTTTGGTTTGGTTTGGTGATGATGGGGATTGAACCCAAGACCCTCCCTTTGAGCTCCATACCCGCTCTTTTTTTATTTTGATAAAAAGTCTCATCAGGTTGCTACATTGCTCAAGCTGGACTTGAACTTGTGATCCTCCTGCTTCCGCCTCCCGACTGCTGAGATTACAGACCGCATCACCACACCTGGCTTCTTTCCACGGAGTATCAGCAACACTCATCCAGGTGGCAAATGTATCCGTCCTATTCCCGGTGCCCGGCTTCCTCCATTGTACGAAGCTGCCAGCTTCTCCAACTGATCTGTTCCCAGATGTTGGCAGTCATGCACTGGGCACCTGGATCATCTGCGGGTTACCAGAGCCCAGGAAAGAGAGAGTGGGCAAAGGATGGCTGACGGCTGCAGAGATGGCCGTCGCACAGAAGTAACTCCCAGTGCTCTCCCAGCGCTGTAGGATAATGACGTTGGCAACAGCCGTATATTTCAGTAACTTACTGAACTGGTCAGCTTAAAGGAGACGAGCTGTATTTTGGCTAAGGGTTTAGTCCAGTGGGCTGGCTCCAAGGCTTGGTGAAGGGTCTGGCTGAGGACAGCGCCTCCCGCCACCTCAGCAGCCTGGAAGCCGAGAGGGGTGGAGCCAGGGGCCTGCGCACTTGGGTCCAGACCACGCCCACCGCCCACCTCCGACCAGGCCCCGCCCCCTAACATTGGGGTCAACTACTGAACTGATGAACCCGTCGGTGAGTCTAGTGCCTCCGTGGCCCATTGCCTAGGAAAGACGCGACTTTGTGTTCTTTTTTTTTTTTTTTTCAGCACCGGGGATCGAATTCACAGCGCTTAAGCCACTGAGCCAAATTCCCGGCTCTAGTTTTTTGAGGCAGGGTCGCACTATGTGGCTCAGGCAGGCCTTGCGCTCGCGTTGTAGTCCAAGTCGGCCTCGAACTCACAACGCTCCGCCTACCTCAGCCTCCCGAGTGCTGGGATTAAAGGCGTGCGCCACCACGCCCGGCTAAGACGCGACTTTGGGGGACATCGTAGACACTGACCGAAGATGTTAAATGTTCCTGACGCAAAGAAATGATATTGGTCTGAAGTGATAAATATGTTGATGGTACTGATCTGATCATTACACATTGTACTGAAGTGTCACACTGCATCCCCAATGTATAATTACCATGTCAGTTAAAAAATCTAAACCGGGCACTCATGTAGCCCTGGCATGCTACATGCTAGACAGCTAAAGCAGGAGAAGCACAAGTTGGAGCCCAACAAGACTCTCAAAACAAAAACAAAAACAAAAACAAAAACAAACTTTTGAGACAGGGTCTGACCTCTAACTCATGGCAATCCTCCTGCCTCAGCCTCCTGAGTGCTGACATTACAGGCATGTGCCATCATTCCTGACTTCTCTCAAAGAAAAAAAAAAGGACTAGGAATGTAGCTCAATGAGACGGCCTGGGATTCAATTCCCAATACGCTTTATCCCCAAATCTATAATAAACATTTGTGGGGCTGAGGATATAGCTCAGCAGTATAAGGACCTGCCTGGCAAGTGCAAAGTCTAAAGTTTGATTCACAGTACTAAAAAAATAAAAATAAAAAATAAACATTTGTGAACAGGTTTGTTTTTTGAGAGGGTCATATTTTGTAGTCCAGACTGGCCTTGAATTTAGGTCTTCTTGCCTCAGCCTCACAAGTGCTGGGATTACAGGCATACATCATTACACCGGGCTTGTGTATGGGTTTTTTTGTGTGAACAAGTTTCTATTTCTCATGGAGTTGAGTTCAGTTGTTCCACACTGTCCTCAGTACCCACTTTCGTAGCTTCCTTCCCAACTGCAGGCCTTGTTCTTACCAAAGTGTACAGTGAGTGGTATCTCCTTGTGGTTTTCCAGCAGTGAGGGGCTGATTTTTTTTTTTTTTTTTGGTGGCACCAGGGATTGAACTCACAACCTCACACCTGCCAGAGAGGCACTTAAGCCACTAAGCCAAACTCCCAGTCCTCGTTTTTTGAGGCAGGGTTGCACGATGTAGCTCAGGCTGGCCTTGCGCTCCGTTGTAGCCCAAGCCGGCCTCAAACTCACAACACTTCTCCTACCTCAGCCTCCCGAGTGCTGGGATTAAAGGTGTGAGCCACCACGCCTGGCTGGGGCTGTCCTTATTAATGGCACTCCCAGATCAAAGGCAGGGGCCTGTACCACTCAGCAACACCCCCAGCCACAAAGTCTCACTACACTGCCTGGGCCACTCTTGAACTTACGATTCTCCTGCCTCTGCTCGTAAGTAGTTGGGATTCACAGGCATGTGTAACCGTACCTGGTCCAGGGGTGGGTTTTGATGCACAGATTTTTCTTCCAATGAATCCACATTTTTGTTGTCACAGCAAATGCTTTTACATAAATTTTTTATTTTTTATTTATTTATTTTTTTTTTTGTGGCACCAGGGATTGAACTCACAACCTCACGCCTGTCAGACAGGCACTTAAGTCACTGAGCCAAACTCCCGGCCCTGGTTTTCTGAGGCAGGGTTGCACTGTGTAGCTCAGGCCGGCCTTGTGCTCGAGTTGTAGCCCAAGCAGGTCTTGAACTCACAACGCTCCTCCTACCTCAGCCTCCCAAGTGCTGGGATTAAAGGCATGTGACAGCACGCCCGGCTTACATAAATTCTTTAAATGCCAGATTAAATATACTTTATTGCTAAAAAAAAAAAAAAAAAAAAATGTCCTCTGGAGTGACAGTATTTATCCTTGGCCCCAGGGCTCCTGGGAGTGTTTGCTACTGGTAGGGACAGATGACCTGGGGACAAGGTGGGATGTACTGCAGATGACCCCAACATACACACATCAAACACACAGCAACAGCCACCACGGCCACCACAAGTATTCACTCAACAATCCCCCATCAGCCACCACAACACAACATCCACGCACCACTCCCTCCTCAGAGGGGGGCAAACGCCATAGGGTGACTCTCCTGTGCCCTGAGATGGGGGACCAGCTGGCTCTGGGGTTGGGGGGCATTACTGCCTTAGGTGGGAGATAGGAGCTTGAGTGGAGCTTTGGGGAGACACAACACACAGACACCCATCTACTGTCCAGGCTCCTGGCTTCTGGCTCCTGGGTGCGTGTGGCAGCCCCCCAACCCTCAGCTTGTCTGTTATCCGACCCTCACGATGCTCATGTCCAGTGCACCCTCGGCAGGCTGGGACAGTCCTTCCTGGGCTTCACATAACTGACTCCTTCTCACAGGTGGCAGCATCACCCGCAAGGCTGTGATGACTTTTGAGGAGGGGGTTCCCTTCCTCTGTGGTGGGTGGCAGTGGATCCAGAGGCACCTCACTTTTCACCCGGATCAACTCAGGCTCCGAGCTCTGCAACTTCATACGGTCCACATAGTTTTGGAGGAGTCCAGCTCCAAAGGCATCACCCTCCACATTGATGATGGTACAGGACCGGTCTCTAAAGGGACACGATTGACAGGAAGGAAAATGAAAAGGGAAGGAAGCAACCATGCCTCCTGCTGCTTCTGCTGGAATCATTAAATTTTGAGACAGAGTCTCTCCAAGTTGCCCAGGCAGGCCTCAAATCTGGGATTATCCTGCCTCAGCCTCTCTAGTGCTTGGGATTACAAGCCATTGTGCCACTGTGACCAGTTTCATGTTTACTTTTGAAGCCAAACTGGTTTCCAATCTTTATATTCTCTTTTTTTCCCATTCTGTAGATCAAACCCAGGCCTCATGCTAGGCACACATTCTACCACTGAACTAACACTCTCCCAGCACGCAAATTTTTGTTTTGTTATTTGAGACTGGGTCTCCCTGATCTAAGCGCCACCTCTACTAACGACCTGGGCTTACTGCCTTTCTGGGGTTCCTCTTAGAACCCCACAGACACCAATCCTCCGTCTGGAGCTCTTTCCACCTCTCCTTTTCTGTCTGTCTAGACAGCTGCCCAAAGGCGCACTGGCTCATTCCCTTTCTAGAGGTGCCCTGCAGCCCCCCAAAACCCACACTCACACCAGCCAGTCCATCGCCAGGATCAGGGAGATGTCTCGGACAGGGAGGTTGACGGCTTCGAGGATGATGGCCAGGGTGAGGACCCCTCCCGCGGGGATGCCGGCTGCCCCCACGCTGGACGCTGTGGCCGTGATGCTGGGGGCAGGGAAGGAGAGATCAAGTGAGGCAGACCCTAGGTGCTGGGAAGAGATGGGGCCGGGTGGGTCCGGGGGTCCCAGCTGCTACCTCCACCCCGGGTACTCACAGGATGGTAATGATCTTCACCAAGTCCAAAGGCAGCTGGTTGAGTTGCGCGATGAACACAGCGGCCACGCATTGGAAGAGCGCCGCCCCGTCCATGTTGACGGTGGCACCGATGGGCAGGATGAAGCGGCTGATGTGCTTGGCCACGCCATTCTTCTCCTCCACGTACTTCATCATCAGGGGCAGCGTGGCCGAGCTACCAGGGACGCAGGGCGGTCAGCGCCCCGCCCCCGATGGCTAGCCTCGCCCACCCCACCTCCCGGAGAGCCCGCCCATCTTCCTGGCTTCCTTCCCAACTGTACCCTTTCACCAGCCACAGGCAGAAGATGGTGCGAAGGACGCTGCAAAATGCCAAGATCCTAAAATATGTAACCTGGACACCCCTGAGTATAAACTGCTACCTCTCGAAATACTCAAGGAAGGAAGAAATCTAAGGCAGTGGTTCCCTAAATTTTTAGGCCTGGGGTGGAACCCAGGACCTTGAGAAATTGATGGAAGTATTTACGGTCACTGTGCCTAGATCTACTATCCCCAAAGTTTCCGGGTCTTTGGATACCCAACGCCCAGTCCATGCCCCTTTGCCTAAATATCCTGCCCTGGCAGACAGCAAAGCACACCTGGAAGAAGTCCCGAAGGCGGTGGCCAGTGGCGTCATGATGCCCCATAGGAAGCGGTAGGGGTTTTTGCGCGTGATGAGGAAGTAGATGAGAGGCAGGACCAGGAGCCCATGGATGGCGTGGCCCAGCACGCAGCACAGGATGTATTTGCCAAGGCTGCTGAAGAGCTGCCCCACGTCCTCTATCTCCATGATCTTGCTGGCCACCAGGAACAAGATGCCCACAGGAGCATACCTAGTCACCCAGAGACCGGGTTACTGCTGCTGTCCCATTTTCCAGTCTCCCCCAGCATCAGGAGCCCAGGGCCATCTGCACTGAAGTTTGGGTACCACTCCCAGCAGCCTCTGCTCCCTCCCCCAGGTTCTGCCCTGAGGGTGGAGCAGCCTGGAGATAAAAGTCTGGATGTTTCCATCACCACTTTGAGGAGTATGCTCCAATTTGGATTTAACGTCTGAGCAAGACAGAAACATCCACTATGTGTGGTCTTTGTTTTCTTTTTCTTTTTTTTTTTTTTTTTGGTACAAGGATCGAATTCGCAACCTTGCACTTGTCAGGCAGGCGCTTATGCCACTGAGCTAAATCCCCAGGTCTGGTCATTTGTTTTCTGGTTGCTTGTTATAGCAGCCGGTTTGACTTGAACCAATACGCTCTCAGCACATCATCAAAAATAAAAACATTAAGAGCTGGGCGTTATGGCACACGCCTTTAATCCCAGCACTCGGGAGGCTGAGGTAGGAGGAGCATTGTGAGTTCGAGGCTTGCTTGGGCTACAACGTGAGCGCAAGGCGGGCCTGAGCTACACAGTGCGACCCTGCCTCA
>RJWM01042201.1:0-14494 GCA_004363535.1 Dasyprocta punctata | reverse complement strand
TTTTTTTTTTTGATTCTCAGTTTGACAATGCTGGTAATAATGGTGATATTATTAACATCTTTTCTGTGCAGCTTCTCTTCTTTTCTTTTCTTATCTTGAAAAGTAAAAGGAAATCATGCAGGGTGGTTCTCAGAAAGATAAATGCTGCTGCACAACCTTGACTTACCAGTACCAGGATCAGCCGCTGTGGAACAGGAAACACGGGCCGCTGAAGAACATCTTGTTGGAGTAAGTACCTAAGGTGTCAGGGACAGTGAGGTTACTGAAGGGGCTTTAGCAACTGGAGGAGCTTTGGAAAAAGTTGTTTTTAACACCATGTGGACACTTAACTGGTCTGAAGCATAATTAATGGAAGAAACCCATGGTAACCGTCATTTTTAGCTGAAGTTAGCTGACAGTCCAAGGATCATGGAGAGTTGCTGGCATCTGACTTGCACACTGCTGTCAAATCCAATCAGAGTGCATTTGCTAGGTAAACTCCCTTTGAAATGCTTGTGTCCTGTCAACCAGGGCATTAAAAAGAAGGAATCCACTGTTGAGACACAAAGTTTCTTTTTTTGGAAAGCTGTTAAATTCTGAATCCAAAGTTTAATAAAGACCAGAATGGAAATACAGCAATGAAAGAGGCAGCTCTGAGAAGAATGACATTACCAGTTAAAATAATAAAATTATTCCCTCTGCCTAGAATAAAATCATGCTATAGAGATGCGAGAAATTTGGGGATGATGAACAAAAATACCTGGATTTTGAGTAACTATAAAGGTAAAATGTGTTCTACTTTTTAATAGTAATTATATAAATCAATACTTACCAGTAAGTATTTTAAGGAAAGATGAATATTATCTTTATTATTTGACATGGACAGTGTTTAAAAATAGAAGTTCTACAACTATAACTGCTTTTTAAAAGATAATTAGTCAGATCTCTGTAAGATTATGGACTGGAGTTGTTTTCAAAGAAAATGAGGGAGTCAAATTGATCTGTTAAGCAGTAGATCATATAAAAAATGAGTATGCTTCTCTAATAAAAATATATTTGAAAAAGATGACTTTCTACTTAATCAAATTTCTTTTACTGCAGATTATACATGGCTGTTTAGTAAATTGCTACTTTCCGAGCTGTAAATGTTACAGAGGATATCACTTGAAGCAGCAGACCAGGAAATGTCCATGTCTCTAGGAGACACAGAAATGGTTCACATCGAATGAGTGAGAATTTATGCTCAAGAATTAATACTAAATGAGTAGCAAGCCAAATATTTTCATACTGTGTTCTGTCAAAAGTCTTAGTTTTCATGAATCCAAATCCAAAGCCTGATAACGTATACTCAGAGATTTTAAAACAAACTTTTACTTTGGCCTGATTTTTCTTATGTAAAATAAGGACAAGTATTCTTAAACTCCACCCTCACCCCCGCACAGTGTTCACTATAGCATAGAGAGATCACCTTGTACAAATGCACAACTTTATTTCAAAGTCATATTCATAATTCAGTTTATTTTATGTGAAGATATTTGAAGATAACTTGAAAGCAGATGTTAGGACCTACTTTCCCTCTTCTGAGACACTGCTGTGTTTCAAAATGCTATGGACCTCTTCCAATAGTTGATAAGCAGAATTCTAAGTCTGCCCAGGAATATCTAATAGGAACCCATACACAATCTTGCAGGAGGCTGGGGACATGTTCTGAAGTTGATGTAGACAGTACAAGAAAGACTAATGCCATAGTTTTTCATCACAAAAGACAAGGAAAGGCTTTGAGTTATATTTTTTCCATATATTAATAAATAAATTTGAAACTGAATTTAAAAGATTAACATTCAATTCCTACATATTAGTTCTCACTTTATTCAAAGCACCTGTTTTATGAAAAATATGGGCAAACAGAATTGCTTGTAACAAGCATTTATTAATGTGCTAAGAACATTTGTTATAAACTTTACATTTGTAACTTTAGATTACTAAGCTGTCTGAAGATTCAACAATTTCAACAGAAGCTATAACTCATCTGCATATTGGAAAGGTCTCTTGCTTTAAGAGAGAAAATGGAGAAAGGCTCTTCTCAAAGGTAAGAATTTGTCACTTTTAATGTCATAGAATATGAATAAAAGTTAATAAAATTCTTCTTGGCTTCCAATAATGACAATGGCAAATTTTTTAGAACATTGAGATATCAGATTTGTCAGGGAGGAATAAATTTATAGTAAAAGTGAGAGGAAAATCTGATATTATACTGATACAGAAATCTTGGAAATATGATCATTATACTTCCATAGTTTTGAATTGAAATAGCAGGAATGTATGAAATGTGATCATAAAGTACAGTGAATATTTAAATTAAAAATTTATAATTATAAAAGGTATGTTGCCAGTAATCCCTCTCAAAGTGCCCCTTTGAGTTTGAACACACTTATCTCATCATTCCTGCCAATTTCCAAATCAGTTGTGGACATTCTCTTTTATGTCTCTACAAGGTGTGATAAAAATAATATAGTGAATACTGCTACTCATTGCCATCCAGCGGAAAGGTAGCCTCCTCAAGATACTATGGTTTGTCATTATCCAATTTCTTCACTGTATTTAGCACCATGCAATTTCTGACTCTTCCTTAAAGTCAAAATGGCCATGAGAGGTAAACATTTTGAATCGATTCAGGACATCAGGCAGCCAAGACAGCACAACAAAACACTTGAAAAAGGACTTTGAGAACTGCTTCAGAAAGTGGCAAGAAAGATGGAATAAGTTTGCTCGAAGCAAGGGGAAATATTTTGAGAGTAAATAATGGCAATGTGTTTTTCATTGTTATATATATTTAATTTAAACATTCACTGTGCTTTTGACCCTGCTTCATCTTTTGTCAGAACCTGAACAATGGCTTTTGAATTTAGGTTAAAGAATACTGTTGGTGATTGTATTTTCCACCCTCATTTCCCTCTCGTCTTTCCTTTTTACTGTGATCCTCTCTTTCTTTCCATGTTTCTCTTTTTCCTTTCAGTTTCTGTGTTTATTCACAATTTATTCATATAGACTGAGCTCCATTATAACTGGCAGGGATAAGTGGGTAAGTGTCAGACATGGTTTCTTCAAGCATGAGGTATACAGTCTTGTTGGGAGGGCAGGATGCTGACAAGTGATGAATGGTTTAAGAAAGTCCTACAGGAGTGTGTAGAAAAAAATCTTCCTGAAGAGCAAAGCCCTTGTGGTCAAATTGTGTTTCCATTTCCTTTTCGAGTTCATTTGTCCCCACAATAATTACTTTTTAAGCACTAATTTCAAGTCCATCAGTGTTCTAGGCACTAATGATCTTCCTCCATTCCTCTTATTCTGTAATCCCTCTTTCATTCTCAAATTCTGTTTTAGGGATAAGTATGCAGCTCAGTGGCAGAAAACTTACCTAGCATGCTTGAGGCCCTGGGATAGATCCCTTTACTAAAACACACACACACACACACACACACACACACACACACACACACAGAGGAAAAATTCCTTCCTATTTCCTTGACTTAATGGATATGAAACTCTTCTTTGAGTTCCCTGCTGCCTGTATTTACTTAATTGACATCCCCCCAATACCTTGGTATCCAATACCTTTGGCATCCAAAGAAGCAGAGGTAGTGTTAGTACACTTATTCAATCACTTGTTTATTCACTTGTTCACTATATATTCATCAAACATTTATTCAACAAGCATGTAATGAGTCAGGGGCACTGGTTTAGGCTCTGCTTTTATTTATTTTTTATTTTTTATTCAGTATCAGGAATTGAACTCAGAGTCTTTACTGAGCTATGTCCCCAGTCTTTGTGCCCTGCCACATTTGGTTTAAATTCTGCTTTTAATGTTTTTTTTTTTTTTTGGTTTGTTTGTTTGTTTTGTTTTGTTTTTTTGCTCAAATTGCTACTTTTGTACTCTTCTGCTGTATATATGTCAGCAGAATATATTACCCAGTGCCCCACTTGTGCCTTTTTTCTCTAATCTCTTACTTCATCTATCTTCTTTGAAGACCTTGAAATGCATATTTCTATCATATCCTCAGCCGTCTTCAAAGATAATGTCAGTCTTCATGTGGATAAATTCATGTTTTCTGAGGACTATTGAAGAATTTATTCTTAATTTTTCTCTCCAAAGAAACATCACTTGATATGTTTTTTTCCACAAAGAGCAAAATTAACTGGTAAAAGGTAACTGGTAGCTGATGTCAATCAGATTTTAACCGCCGGCACTTTTTGTATTAAAAAATGTTTTATTGCCTACTTTACATCACATTATGCTTTTTCTTTTTCTGCAGTATTAAAGATTGAACCCAGGATCTTACGCATGTCAAGCAAGCACTATGCCAGCAAATTACTTCCTCAGTCTTTTGCATTTTATTTTTTGAGACAAGGTCTCACTAAATTGCTCAGGCTGGTTTTGAACTTGCCATTCTCAGCTTTCTGACTAACTAGGATTATAGCCCTGTTCTACCATACCTGGGTACAGTATCTCAATTTTCAATCTTTTTTATTTTTTAAGTGACTGCAGTGATGCTTAAATTTATTTGCAGTGTATTTATGACTTTCCCAAGATGACTGAACAAATATTCCAGCAAAAATATGGATTAGATTTATGGACACTTTCAGGGATAGTCTTAGTAGTTTATTGTGACCAATAAAGAAAATAAAACTTGATTAACAGTAGTATTTGCAGCCATAAAACTTAGTTGGTTAGTTATAAATTTATAATTAATAAATAGTTCATTCAAAATCTTAATGGGATGCACTATTAAATTGATCCTAACTATAATTTATTACTTTGAATAAGATTTGAATGTTCATATTTGAAATAACCTACCTGAACATTTTAGTGACTATGTTAAAACTTGATTATATACTACATAATTAAATTAACTAATTCAAGAGAAAGGTTTTTATTATAGAAGTAGCTCCTTTTTAAGGCAATGAAATTTAGTTTATAGCTAAGTGAAATTCATACCATATTTGCTTAAAATACAAACAGCATATTTCTACTGACAGAAATGTTTAAATGTTCAGATGTTAATGAGTTTAAAGGTAGCATTTTCATCATGTTGATAGATACTAAACCCTGGTTGTATAATAAGGATTTGATGATAATTATTCATTCACTGATACTGGAAAAAATTTGATGTATATCTCCTAGGCAATATGAAAGTTCAAATATCTTTTCTTTATGTAAATAACCTAGAACAGATTTGTAATTGCTGGAAAGTTATAAACGTGTAACTTATAATGATAACATAACAACCTAATCATCAGATTTGTAAAAAACCAAAATAAAACAACCCCTCCCCCGCAAAAAAACCCCAGATGCATTGAAGAAGCATCACAGAACATTCCTGGCAAACATTGTTTCAATTGTTTTGGTTTCTTGAGATAAAACTCATCAGCAGATTCAAGTTAGTTCTAAATTTAGGATTACTTATTAGAGTAAGTATTGGCTTAAGATCTTTGTACAGGTATACTTTGTGAGTATTTCAGAATTGAATTTATGTCCTGATGTTTTAATTTCCTTGATTTTTGTTTATTTATTTATTTTATTTTAAAGAGGATAAAATCAAGGAAAATAAAACAGAACAAAATCCATAAAAATAAACCCGTATAAGTGATTTCAAGACCTTATGAAACCAACAATAGTTACCATAATGCCTTTTGTTGTCTTCAGAATAGCTGCAGATACCTTTGGACATAGTAAAAATCAAACAGAACAGAATAGAAATGAAACAATAAAAACCAAACAATGAATGCACTAAAGGACTTCAAAACTAGCCAGTTGTAAATCCAAAATAGCTACCAAAGTATTTCTTGCTATCTTTCAAATAGCTGCTCATGCCATCAGATTTAACATAGTCAAACAAAACAAAAGAGAATAATGAAAATGATATGGTTTCCCTGTCAGCATTGCTTCCTGGTGAGGCCTGGTTCTTCCCCTTTGAATAGCGCAGACTCACGGAGAGAGGCTTGGGTGTGGCAGTCTGGCACAGCCAGTGCATGGTGCTGGTTTCTAGGTGGGGATCACCCTTTGATTTTTATTAATATGATTTAGCTTTAAGGTGGCTCAGAAATAGATTTTTAGAATAAAATTACATGTTAACCATCTCGATCTCCAAACTCAGGTGTACAATAAATATCTCATTATTTGTTCTTGAAATTGGTAACACTTCTATGTCTTTGGAATGATCTTCATTTGGTTATGATGTATAATCTTTATTATGTATTGCTCAATTACACTTACCAACATTTTGTTTCATATTTTTACATCAGCTTTTGCAATTCGGTTTGTGCTGTGCTTCCAAAAATGTTTGAGGAATTTAGTCCTTTATTTATTTAAAAGAATTTATGTTAGCTCTGTATTATATCTATCTTGAGTGTTAGAAAGAGTTAATGCATAAAGACATGCAGGTAGTTCAGGAGTTGCATTTTTTGGAAAGGGTTAAAAATAAAGCTCTTAATTAGGTACTAAGGAATAGTGAGCTAGGTAACCAATTTCTTAGTATTAATTATTAATACAGTGACAAAGAACACAGTGACAAAGAATTTCAGCATGCTAAGCAAAAGTGGTTATCAATTTGAAATTCTACATCTAGTGGAACTGTCTTTGAAAAATAAAGGTAAAATAAACATCTCATTAAATAAATGAACATTGAGCATATCTATAATCAATTAACCTCATTTCTAAAATATTTAATCTAACAGGAAGGAAAACCATAATGCAATTCATTCTTGTTATTTGCTGCAGTTATTTTCCATGAAGTTGCCATAAATATGGAATTAGCAATTTCTGAAATGTTTCTCTTTGAAGAAATACAATATTAGTTTTTTGAGAGTCTCTGGTTAGTAATGGTTTTACCAGCCAATCAGTATTACATTATGGATGCATCTGTTTGAAAACATCTTATTTAACATACATAGTTGTTTAATTAATGGTGAATTTATAGCCAGTAGCACAATAACTCCTATCTGAAGAAGCTTTTTTACTGTGTGTATTTTCCCCATAATGTATATGATAGACTCCTTATACCCAGGAATATCAGACAACACTTTAGCATTGTGCGTGGGTATGATTTAAACAGTGAAATCACCAACAAAAAGTACAGAAATGTGGAAAACCTGATACTAGGTGGAGCATAAAAGGATGTGTGTGTGAACTAAAGTAAAAGGCAGAAAGTCACTTCTTCAGCCCTCACTGTGAACGTTTGCATTGTGAAAATCAAAGTTTTTACTGTTCTGAATGTGAGTATGTCTGTGAATGATTGTGAAAGTGCCATAGCTTTGGGAACAAAAATTACCAAGTAGTAAAATTCACAAATATGGATCCCATGAATAGACAGAATTGACTATATAAAGAGTACTTAGATGTAAGAAGATAAGGCAAACATGTAGGTAAATTTCTAAATAACACTGTGTAAGTACATTAGTAATATTGTCTACTTTGAAGAAATATAGACAAGACAAAACTGACAGTTAACCTGTAATACTTTAAAGGGAAATAATTGTAGTTAAAAACATGCACAGTAATATCATTAAAGAAAATATTATATATATTGATTAACCATAGATTTTAAATATACATTTGAATATTTCCATAATTAGAGTGTATTACTTACATTCCACCAGAGAAAACATGGAATGAGTTCAGTATTTGAACTGAAAAACAAACAAACAAAAGAAATCAAAACTTAAACAATAGAAAAATAAAAAATAAAATCCAGAATGCAAAAAATGATACAATGGAAAGTAATCCATATTGGCAACCAAAATAAATTTAAATATACTTTTCAGTTAAAAAGCTGCCAGATCTACCTATATTTTAAACAATTTATTAAGACCCATTTATGTGACATAGCAAGGCTAACATTTAAGTGTATAGAAGGAAAAGTCAGGCAAATATTTATCTGCAAAACATTTCTATAGGTGTACCAATATCTGATAAAGTTGTTTTGAAGGAAAGAGCATTGCTAACAATAAAGCATTTACTATATATAATAATTAAAGTTCCGAATTGTCAAGAAATATAAGGATTTTAAATTTGTGTGTAATGAAATATATAACTTTAAGATACTTAAACCAAAAATTATCAGGTGTACAAATATAAAATAATACATTTGCCATAGTTATGGAAGATATTAACTTACTATTTTTAGTATTTAATGCATAAATGAATAAAATGTCAATATGAATATGGATTATTTTAGTGAACTAATTAAATGGCTAGCATAGATATGCATAGAATATTTAACTAGCATTTGGAGAATAAGAATTCCCTTCCAAACCATGTGAATGACACAAAACTATTGATAATACTCCAGGTCATAAAGCAAATCTCTGTTTCTCTCAGTTATTTGCTATTTTAAATGCAACTTACCACAGAGAAATTAGATTAGTATCAGCAATGGAGCAAAATATAAAATGATACTTATTTAAATATCAATAAATGTACCTGTAAGTAATTCATACGTCTAAGAAGAAATTATAATGCAAATAGATATACTTTCATTTAAATGATAAAAAATAATACTTAACAAAATAATAGGATGCATCTACTTAATTTTACCAAATTATAAAATGGGAAATTACAGATTTCAATGGAGATATGGTGTATATTTAATCCTGAATTTGGTGCACTTGCAGAATAGGTTGCAATCTGGGAATTAGGTGATATAATCGTCCATTAATTATTGTGAGAAAGAGCATTTTATATATGGGTCAACTGATGTTATAATCCAAACTGAAGTGCTTCTGATACAGTACTGCTTTTCAATACAGTACATTTGTTGCACAATGTTTTTGTGCCATGAGAGAGGGACCGAATCACCACTTTGTGTGCAGCAAAGAAGAATTCAGCGTGGTTAGTGACCTCTTGGAATTAAAAGACAGTAAATATCTCAATATAAATGTAACATATAAATACAAAAAGTGAAAAGTACTGAGAAGGAAAGGTTGAGATGTTAGTAAATAGGGAAAATAGGAGGGAGTAGAGGTTTATTGGGAAGTGGTTAGTGGTTCCTGATCCATGAAATAATGAAAAGTGGTGTTAGAATTATACTGTGGTAGAAGAAAGACATGCAATGAAAAAGATTTGGTTATTAAGCAAAAGGTAAATCACACTGATCATGAAGATTTTGGAAAAGAGTTTGGGTTGTTGTATCAGTTAATATTTTAGTAGAGAAACAGATATAGCACAACATATACAAATGTATAAGAATTTACTAGATTCCCCTAAGATGGCCTCCCACAGAGTTGGATGAGGAAGAGTGCAGAGGGTCTATCTGCACACTGGAGCCCGAAGGATTCAGTCCAAAGTCGGGAGCTCACTGCAATGTCCCATGCAAGTCCGTATCAGGAGAAAAATGGGTCTGTGATGGAAGGCTGGAGAGTCTATGCTGGAAGGCTGAAGGATCTGCACTGGAAGCCCAGGAGTCTGTGTGGGAAACCAGAAGATGACGTTTGAAGTGAAGGTGAAAACTGGAGCCCTTCTGAAGAAACAGAAACACTTCTGTTCTTCCTCACTTGCCCTTTGTACCATCCAGGTGAATGAATGGCCCTAAGGTGGGTCTTCCTTCCTAACCCTAGGGTGTGCAATTGCTGATTTAGTTAAATTTCTCTTAACTAAACTTCTCAAACTGTTACAGTTCATGACAGATGTATTATTAATATAACAATGAGAAGTAATAGAATGCTTTTAACATTTGAACAAATCAGCCTATGTGCTAGATAGAGATCAACTTTACCAAAGAAGCACATGAAACTAGGGAGGTCAACGGAAAGCTAGTGATGGTTTAGGTTGCTGCAGTGGAGATGGTGAGATGTGGACAGATTTAAGATATAATCTGGAGATAGAATTAATGGGGATTTGTGGGTTTGCTGTAGGAAGGTGAAAGCATTCTCATCTAAGGACTACTACTTTTCAGTCATAGAGACAGGGTCAGCAGCTGGAAGTGATAAAGGCAGTTATTCTTTAACCTTGGCTACATGCTGGATCCATTCAAACCTTTTCAAGGCACATTAACTTTCATCTCTTCTCTAAAGATTGATATAAGTGGTCTGGTGTAGGGCTCAGGCATCTTTAAAATTTTCTCAAAATATCTAGTGTGTATACTCGGGACAGAAGCGGAATTTGAAATACATTTGATAATGGCTGTCACAATCTTAGGTGCTAAAATTCTCTAATTTCAAGAATCAGGAACTGAAAAATAAATCATTGTTTATTCAGGAGTATTGCTAGGCAAATGTGATGTGGAGAATGTCAAATGAGGTATTTATAAGAGCATGATTATGATAATGAGTAATGGAATCTCAAATGGATGATGAGGGAAGATAAAGTTCTGGTAGTTTGTGAGGAAATGATGGAGTCACTAAGCAAAAAGTTTCAGGTAGTTCAATGAATGACTCAGGAGGAGCAGGTGGTCATATCTGCTTGCTTAACTTCAAATTGAATTAGGGATTTGAAGTCAAAGGAAAGATTTGATCTAAAAGTGACTTAGAAAAGTAAGGTAGACACCTACTTTCAGAACAGAAAATAACAGCTATAATGACTGAAACTGAAAAAGTGGTTTTGAAGAATATCTATCAATTAAAGAAAAAAATGAAAAGAGACATACGAGAATAAAAAGGATTTTGGTTTATGTATGTTAGTGATTTTCCTCATTACTATTTTTCTGAGGTGCTTCCTAAGGAAAATTGATGGAAAATATTAGTGCTCATTGTTAGTAGTTGAATTTCTTATTCACTTGGAAATTGGAAATCAGTGGAAAGTCTAGAGTAATCTACAAAACAAAGAAGCAGAAAAATGTTTTGAAATATCAATTTCAATTCAATTCCATGGAATATCAATTCTTTCTAATGATATTTGTTTTGTGGGTGTAAGATAACATCAGATACCTTACAATTCCTGATCAATGATTTCATTCTGTGTAGCCTAGTGGTTAAAAAGCATGAGAGCTGTAATTGTATTGCTCTAGGTTCTTATTTTAGATCTGCGACTTACAAGGTATGTTACTTTGAACAAATTACTTAATTTTCTGTGCTGCAGTTTATCTGTAAAGAGAGATTGCAATAGTTCCTACTTCAGGTTCTATCTAAAGCTCTTAGAATATCTTCTGGCACATAGTAAAGATGTGTTAGCCATCATTTGAACATGCACACACTGATACACACTAAAAATTTTAAGGTATGTTTTTAAAAATCATATTAGGTCATGTCAGTCACCTACTTGAAAATCTTGAGTATCTACCTATTTCCCTAGGAATTAAATAAAATTCCTTCCAGTGATCTGGCTTCTTGGTACTTTTACAGTCTCTTCTCTCTATTATTCTCCCATTACTTACTGACCCCTGAAGGTTAGTGCTCCAATCTCTGCCAGCCACTGGCATTTTCAAAGGTTTATGCTCTGCAGAACTAATACTCCTGCTTGGGGTGCATTTCTGATCATAACTTCCCTGGTGCATTCAGCTAAGCTTCACTTGCCCTTTTTCTTAATGCTCCACATTTGAAAATAAGAAGAACCCCTACCCAGGGCCCCCCACTCCCTCCAAAAAATCACAGCTTGAAGCATGAAGTTCTCAGTAGCAGAATAAAATACTTCAGTATTTAAAAGTTAATCATCATTTTAATCACTAAGTTTTCAGCATTTCTTTAAATATGAGAAGGAAAACACATTCATGCTGACAAACCAACTTTGAACCTGATGTTACTTGAAATGTCAATTAAAAACCCTTGAAAGGGAAACCAGAAGCAATGGGATAATAACGTGGAAAGAGGAAAGGAATCCCCTGGGATCTTGGTCCTTATCTGATGGCCTCCTTTTGTGTGGGGTTTTGGGGTTACAGAGCCCCAGGAATAGGAGGCAGGGTTTTGCAGGATACTTTGGAAGAGCAGCAGCCAGACTGTGTTAGGGTTTTTCTGCCAGCAAAGCCTTTTGTTTCTGGCATGCCAGAAATCTAAGCCAGTTGCAAAGGAAAAGTGACATGAGCTCATGGAAATATAGGCTTTGATTAAAACATTATTCTACATAAAGCTGCCTTTAGTCCTTCAAAATCCAAAGCTGAAGTTCAGAGTAGAGAGGAACCCAAGTATTCCTCCCTCCCTTGCCACCCTTAAATAATGGCTTCTTTAAAGGATCCATTTTTCTCAAAGTTTTGACAGTTCTCAACCCAGGAGGCAGTTTGTTTCTTGTCAGTTCCCCAGCCCTTTTCTGGCAATCTCAACTATTTCATTGTGAGTTCTGTTCTGCTAGTAAGTCTTGAAAATTCTTCAGGGTCGTAGAGGCTTGAGTATTTTCAGTTTTAACGATAGAGATTTTGAAATGAAAAATAATCTGTTTTCTTTTCTCAAGCAATGGAAAGCTCCTACGGCTGTTCATTATTTTGTACTTTGTTGATCAATTTTTCATATCTAGCTGATTTAGCGAACTTGTTAATCCATTTTCCTCTTTTCCTTCAGGAAGCTTTATCATGGCCCTTCATTAACATACTGTAATGTTGTTGGCTTTGTCTATCCACTTACACAAATCTGTTCTGTAACCATATAAAAACATTTGACATGCTCAAGGCATCTTCCAGCAAGGAAAGTAGTAGGCAGATATTTTTCTGGTTTACAAAGGGTTAGCCTAAAATCTGAATTTCTAGACAGTGGTCTGTGCACCTCTAATGTAACCCTAGAGTAGATTTTTTCCACAATACAAAAAAAAAAAAAAAAAAAGCACAGTTCTTTTAGGTTTATATGACTTAAAAATACATGGTCAAAGACAAGATAATTATCAAGAAATAAAGTATCAGAAGTTTTTCATAACATATACAAATAATCTTAGCAATCACTCCTCAGAACAAATCATTTTGTATATAAGACTTAGCCAGTTAATAATGGGCTCAGGCCTTGATTCCTTTAAGGCATGGTCTGATATTTTTTATTTTTCACTACCAGCTACTGTGCATTAAATGCTCTGGAAAGCCACCAACAGTTGTGATTTGTGTATATGGCTCTTATCAAATAAGATAAAGCATGCAAGTAATAAATGAATGACTTTCATTTTCACGTTTAAATAACACCTTAAAAATAATTGTAACACATTTCATATTTTTTGTTTATGTTTGTTTATGTACATTATTTGTTTATGTATTTGTCTTTCTAATTAGTTTGTTCCCAAGGCGAGACCTATATGAGTCTTTTTCATATTCCTAGAGCTTGTACATGTTCAGGCAGGAAGTCTAGGCTTGATAAGTATTTATTAAATGGATATGAATCTTTCATAGCTATAATAATACAAAAAAAGCCAAATCTTAGCACATGGTTATGATAGATATTTCAGACTTTTCCCACAGTTACTATCTTGTGCGCTCTTGACTCTGAAGTCGTATCAAGGTCTTTCACTTATGCAGTTCTTTCTTACATAAGTGAAGAGATAGAGTAAGAAAAAATGTTTCTCTAAAATAACCACTCATAATTGCAGTTTCAAAAACAAAACAAAACAAAACAACCCAGCATATAAATTATTAAGTGATTGCACTTTGGATTTATGCAGCGTGTATCATTCAGAAACTCCCTGTGATTTTGGAGAATCGACTCCTTTTTCTTGACAATACTTTGGTGATGGATAGGGGATGGTATTATTTTGCTGATGGAACAAATGAGGCTCTGTGGGGTTAAATGATTTGCTTGGGGGCACACAGGGCTCATTCTGTGTTTGTTATTTGTTTAGAAGTTGCTTTTGAAAAGCATAGCAGCTTTTCTGTAGAGAGGCTATTTAAGTATCCATGGGTCAGAATCTCATCCTTGGGATTTCCTGTACAGAGGAAAAGTTAGAATGCTCATTATATGTTAGGCTGGGCATTTTGCCTACTACATCTTAATGAAGGTTTCATTTAGTAAGAGACAGGAACTCGAATAATTTTTTTTCTCTGATTCTGATTCAGTTCTTTATCTTCTTCCCTACAGCTGGAGTTCTTTGCCCTCCACCTGAAATCCCTTTGTTTTCAAAGATGCTACATACATACAGATTTTTCTATATACAACTTGAGTTTTAAACTTATTTTCTGAAATCACTTTCCAAATGCTTTCCTCTAGGTATTGTTCCAGTGAAAGATTATATCTGACCTTTAAACACTTACTTGTTAAAGCAGACATTATTGATAGCTGCAAAAATTCTCACACGACAACCCAATTATCTCTACATCCAGCCAGTCATATATTAAAATGCTGTTGACTTCAATTCAAAGCTTATTGAATGGTTGTCATGTGCTGGCATAGTACTATCAATTACGTCAATATAAAACATTGGTACATGACTTTACAGAATAAACAGCACCATCACAAACATGATTCCACCCAATCTGGCACAATAGTTTGGAAAAATGGGCAATGTCATCTCCATTTAAAGTTGAAGAAAGTCAAGCTCAGAGGCATATCCTCCCTTACATGGAGAGTATGTTATAGGATTGGGATGTGAACTGTAGATTTTAAACTTAGTACTGTAGCTTCAATA
>RJWM01042200.1:0-14486 GCA_004363535.1 Dasyprocta punctata | reverse complement strand
GCTAAAGTTTTCCAGGTATATGGAAAAAAAATGGTCAAAATCTAAAACTGAGAATATATTTACCTTTGCACTGATAAGTTCCACCTAAAATTTTACCTAAATGATTAAAATCAGAAAACATTGTTGGAAGGAGTGCACTGTCTTATGCAAACTTTTACATTATGCTGTATATTAGATTCCAAAAATGAAAGGAAACACATAAGGTACAAACAAAAGTTATATGATGTAGCTTTTTAATTGAAAAAAGTTAGACTGAGTTCTGCCCATAAAATAGCACGCAAAAACAAGGAAACTTTAGTTACAGTCACAAATCACAGTCAGCCTATCCAGTGCTGAGATCTTGGTTTCCAACTCATAAAAAGAGAAGTGGAAAATGGCTAATTCTAGTTACCTAGGAAATGTGCGAGGTAAGCCTCGAAGTGTTTAAACAAGCACTGTCAAAATGCTACAAAGAAACAAAAACAAACAAACAAAAAATAAAGCCAAAAAAAAAAAAATGAAGGCATTCCCATGGACAAATTTAAAGAAACTTGAGCTCACATAAATCAAAAGATTACAATACATTAAATAAATACAACACTCATGGGTTTGTAGTATGTTACTTGTAGTAAAATATGGAAGGGAAAGAAAAAGAAAAGATATAAGAGGAAAAGAAACACATAGGATCGGAGAGAGGGTGGGAGAAAGTAAGGTATGGAGGAAGGAGGTAAAGAGGGGAGGAAATATACAGAGAGAATAGCTCAAGTCAGATTATAATACACCTTATAAAAGCACACTTTCTATAGAATCTAATAAAAATAGTATCAACAACATTAGAAAACATGATAGGTTCAGAAAAACATGATTTTTTTTCAACCACCAATGTAATGATCAAAACAAGCAGTAATCATTGATGAGACATAAAGGTTGTTTAGATAAAAAAAATGTTTGCAGAATCTCAAAGTACGTCCTGACTGTATACAGGTGGTCCTCTATATTTACGGCATGAATTCCATCAATTGCATGCAGAAATATTTAGAAAAATTTGTTTACCTAATATACAGTCTATTCTTTGTCATTATTCCATAAACACTACTGTGTAACAACTATTTACTTGACATTTATATCATGTCAGATATTATAAAAAATCCAAAGATGGTTCAAAGCATATGGTTGCATGTACATAGATTATGTAAGAGCCTTAAGAATCTACAGATATCAGTACCCACTAAAATTTTGGTGGGGGAGGTCTGGAACTAATCCCCCTCAGATACTCAGAGACTGTGAGATTATTGTACATAGTTATTACAAAGAAAATAATATAATGCTACACTGGAAACATCTGGTGATCACCATCCAAGTGATAATAGTTGTAACTAACAAGAGAGGGTCATACTGACGTGTCTTCTGTTGAAATACAATAACATTCTTTATTTAATTAAAAGTACACAAGACAAAGATGTTCTTTTCCTACTGGATTTCCTTTATTCCCAGTTTCAAGATGAAGCCAACATATGACAAAAAAGCAAATTTGAGGATTGCAGCAAACAGTGTCAAGTCCAATTACACCACAACTGAAATTTTCATATATGTGAACTTCAGTTGTGTCAGAAAGTATATCACTTCCTGTTTGAAACAACTGAGTAGGAAATTCCTGTGATCAACTTGTTCAGCCCGTTCCACAAATATATGACAAGTTCCCAATGCTTCATTCTACAAATTGTTTAATTTTATCCAACAAAAATTCATCAATTAGTACAGATCTCATTTTCTAAATCTGTGAGGAGAGTTAGAATTTTTCACCACGATCTTAGTTTATTCTAAAAGCTTTTTAGTCTTTTATACTACCAAGGCTAGTAGGTAGTATAAATCTTCATTGTTTTTTGTCTACCTTATTGCATTTATAAATGAAACACTCATTTCATATTTCTAAATAAGAGCTTATTCTAATATCATAAAGAATTACATGGAATTTAACTTTCCCTAACTTCCTATGTTGAAATATTATGTTATATAAAAATTTGCATAACAATTAGCCTAGATAGTTAAACATGTGATAGTCATAAGATTAGTGATCTATATTTAAATCTAGATATTTTAACAAAACCACATAAGAAAAAAACTTCAACAATACATTTTTAAAATACATGTTGCATAAACATATATATTTATATATAAAAATGTAGTTTAATTATTAATGAAATACTTCAGCAGCAATCTTTACTAAATATTATATTTCTAAAAAAATATATGCCCAAGATAGCTAAAAAAATTGTACTATTGATGGTATTAGTTCAGGGAAAGAATCTGTGATTGATTATACTGTTTGCTTATGCTGTTTTGCATGCCCATATCTTGTAATCTGAGCAACTATTTTGAGGGTAACAATATGCAATATAGTAACTATTGCTAATTTCCTATCAGCCTGTTTTGAAATTCTATATCATTTCTATTGTTTTGTTCTGTTTTTGGTGCTTTATTTCCTTTTAATCTCTTTAAAATAAAAATAAATAAATATTGTAAGATATTCTTAATTATTCTAACTTAACATTCTAAATTTTGTTCTGCAAAATGTATACAAAAATAATTTTTAAAGAAACACAGAACCAAATATCATCACTCATTTATATCAAAGAATGAAAATTGCACCCCAGTTTTTTTTCTCAGTTTGAAATAGAGATGGTCAAATATTGATTTCTCAAAAGGCAGCATTACTTCTAGAAATATTTGTAAAAATAAATCTTATAATAGGTGAGCCAACTAAACCAATTAATGATCGAAGGAAATTGAAACGCATTACTTTCATTTGTATATGGAATAGTAAAGTGCTCTAATATGTGAGTCTCTTATTGTAATTAATGTAATGATGGAAGTATCTATGTCATCATAATTATAATGAATTTTGAGCCTATCCTGTGCAAAACGTTTCATATAATTAAAAAAAATTTGTCATAAGGAAAAAACAATAATGTGTTACTTTACATATAAAATTTGCTAAAGATGCATTTACCTATAAAGATAATATCTAATTTGTATCCAGTCTCTTAATTATACAACTCAAGATGAGGACTTATTTCTGAGACATTCCATAGTAGTAATGATTTTTTTCAATTATTTCAAGACAATACATAATCTTGGTCAATCATCCATAAGATAAAGAAAACACACACACACACACACACACACACACACACACACAAATATCATGCATTTACATTGCTCCCAAATAAAGTCGAGATAAGAATCAGGTAGATAAATAGATAGAAAGATAGATAGACAGGTAGGCTGTTGATTAAAATACTTTAAATGTATTTTGTTAATCAGTATAAAAACTATTTTTTCATTCATCACTTTTTAAGTGTTATATGTTCTAAGGAAATATAACTTGCTCTGTATTTTTATTGTGTAGCAATGTTATTTTAAAATTCTTATCTTTACATGGTTCACTATACTATGTCATGTTTTTTACTTATCATTTATAGAATACTACAAGAAAATTAGCATAAGTCCAATACTAACCCCACTGATACTTATGCATACATTGTTTTAGTTCTTTAAAATATATTTTTATGTGAATTTGATAAAAAATAGACACATTAATACTTGAATAATTTAATTTAATGACATTTTATAATTATTTACAATTCATTATGTTCATGTTAATAGAATTAGATACTATGTGATAAACTCTATTGACTAGATACCTATAGTTAGGCAAAATATTTTGCCTAAAGTTAGGCAAAAAATTTTCTTCTTAATGTTTTGATTAGAAAGCAAGGTGAAAGATGGTTGACATTTACAGCAACAATACTGCAATGTCCATTATCTAGGTTACAAAAGGAAAAAAGTAGTTGGAAAGCCTAGCCTTTACTTGAATAATTTCTGAATATACAAGGTTTCAAATAGGATTAAACTGACTCTAGTTTAAGTAGAATGTGACTTTATCTCATGTGTTGGATGTTTTCAAAATCATTCTGTGAAAACATCAGCTTCTCACCATGACCAAATAACTGATACAAAATTTTCCATGCATCTGTTAATACTGCATCATTGAACAGGATGCATTTAAAATTCTTTTTAGGGGCACCAAGATGGTGGAGTGGTAAGTAGCAGAGAAAGAACTTCTCAGAGAGTTTCCATTCAGATGCTGGAATATAGCAATATGAGAAATACAAGAAGGAAGGAAGTCGGTCCAGAAAGATCTGAAGCATGAATTGAAGCCTACAGAGATAGTGAAAAGACAAACTTCAACAAAGAAGAAGGAGATAGCTGGCAGTGCCTTCTCCCTGAGATGAGACTCACTGTGCAAGAGGGGCAGTTCAAACCTGCAAGCACATAGTGACTATTGGTGACTTCAGAGGCCTCCTCAGACAGACACAGCAGTGAAGGGGAACAGCAGATGTGAAGGACTTCACTTCCTGACAGTGAGTGTTGAGGACTCAGTCCTCCCACACAAGAGAGAGATTGGCTGGAAGCCATCTTGGAGATGGCTCAACTGAGCCCAGAATTGAAGAGCTTCTGCTGGCTCCATCTAGCGGCTCCCGACCGGGTTTAGCTCCACCAGAGGTGTGGATGGTTGCAGGCTGAGTGAGACTGGACTCAGTCAGAAAGTGCAGATTTGCTGAGGCTATCCACTACCCTGACAAGAAGTTACTGCTGCCTTGCTGGGATAGATCAGCACAGATCAGGACTCTGTCTACATGCTGTCTACCAGTGACAAGGACAAACTTGGAAGTGGAGTTTTTTTGCTCTCTCCCTTATTTGTTTGTTGTTGTGGTGGTGGTAGTGGTTTTTGTTTTTTGCTTTTTGTTTTCATTTTTTTCCTTCCTTGTTTGATCTTATTTTTATATGAATGTGAACATGGTTTCTAGCTTCTTTATGATTATGGTTCTGTTACTTTCTTCCTTTCATCTCTTCTTTCTCTCTCTTTCCCTCCAGTCTGTTGCACTGGTTTCCCAAAGTTAGCATGAACTCCCTTTGTCCTCTAACTTCACTTCTAATTTCCTCCTCTTCTTCCACTTCTATATTTTTGCCTTAGCCCACTTTAAATTTTAACCCCTGAGGGAAAATTTGACATACTAAAGATTCATATACTGTATATAATTTTCTGGTTTGTTTTAGATTTTGTTATATCACCACAAATCTAGTCATACAGTTAAAAATGACAAATTAATTGTTACCTCAGTTTGTCATTTTCAAGACTGTGTTTGATGTTAATGGTACCACTACAGTCAAAAGTAGCAGAGCCGGGCGTGGTGGCGCATGCCTTTAATCCCAGCACTCGGGAGGCTGAGGTAGGCGGAGCGTTGTGGGTTCGAGGCCTGCTTGGGCTACAACACGAGCACAAGGCCAGCCTGAGCTACATAGTGCGACCCTGCCTCAAAAAAACCCGGGCTGGGAGTTTGGCTCAGTACCTTAAGCGCCTGCGCTGGCAGGCACGAGGTTGTGAGTTCAATCCCCAGTGCCGCAAAAAAAAAAAAAAAAAAAAAAAAAAAAAAAAAAAAAAAAAAAAAAAAAAAGTAGCATAATTGCTCTAAACAACTGTTCTTCTTGGTATTCTATGACTAAGATTGACTAAGGATCACAGAAAACAATGTGGCACAGTGTCAAAGAACAAGAAACTGGGTCAAATAAGCAGCAACTTCTCATCTCCAACAAATTGAAAAGGTAGGATCTTCTAACAGACTCAAAATGCAAAAAACAGCTATACCTGAAAGATAACTCAGAGAAGCAGTCATTACCTAAGGGTACTAAACTATAGCAATACAGCAACCCACCATAGACAATTTACAAGCATAACCCCAGGAATGAAACTAAAAACAATGAAAAGAAAAGAAAATGAGAAGACACTTACACAAGATACAAACCCAGTTTACCAAAAGTAAACCTAGGGGACAATAAGGTGGGACAATCTGAAAGCCTCCCACCTGGCCTCTATGAAGTGGTAACAACAAAGCAAATGAATGAGGCTCTGGAAAAAATCAAATCATAAATAATTTCTGAGATAACTGTAGAAATGGTGTCCACAATAAAGAACATACTCAGCTATGCTAGAGCAGATACAGACAAAAAAATAGACAAACTTAAGAATTTTATGAAAACCATGAATGCTCAACATAGGAAACAAATGGAATCCATTAGGCAGATTCAAGAAAATATCCAGAAGAATAAAAATTCCATTGAAAGTAATCACAGCAGACTAAGCCAATGTGAGGACCGGAATTCTGACATAGGAGATAGTTTTGCAGTTAACAATCATGAAGAGAAAGATTTATCAAAACTAGCAAGGGACCATGAGAAATCAATCCAGAAGCTGCTAGATGAGACAAAGAAGAATAACTTAGATTAATTGTAGTCAATGAGCAAGCAGGAAATACTACAAATGACATTAAAAAAAATGTTCACAGACATCATGACAGAAAACTTACCTGGTAGAGAAAAAGAATTTGACATACACATAAGTGAGGCATATAAAACTCCAACTAGCCACAACCAAAAAAAAAAAAAAAAAAAAACCTACAGCCAGGTATATCATAGTCAAAATTCCAGAAATGCAACACAAGAATAGAATCTTAAGAGTTTTAAGGGAAAAGAAATAAATCATCTATAAAGGAAAGTCCATCAGAATCACAGCTAAATTTTCAGAACAAACCCTAAAGTCAAAGAGAGTTTCTAGTGAAGTATTTCAAGTTCTCAAGGAAAAGCACCTTCAGCCTAGATTGATGTACCCTAGATTGATAAATCATCTTTCAAAACTGATGGAGAAGTAAGATACTACCATGACAAAGGACATATGAGATAATTTACTACCACCAAAACAGCAAAATGTTTTTGAAGGACATTCTAGAAAGAGATAACAATAACCACATCTCCCTGAACCCTCAAAGGAACCCAACAGGCAAGAAAAACAATTAAACAGGAGGAGGGAAATAAAAAGGAGACAACAGAAAAATAACATGGCAAAGATAAGTCAATATATATCAATTATATTGTTAATGGTCTCAATTCAGCAATCAAAAGACACAGACCAAAAGAATGGACTAAGAAGCTGCATACAAGAAACACATTTAGTTCAAAAGAAATTCACAGACAGAAAGTCAGAGGATGGAAAACAATGCACTATGTGAAAGGAACCCAGAAAAAAAAAAAAAAACAGGTGTAGCTATTCTATTTGTAGACAAAGTGAATTTCAAGCAAAGACTGATCAACAGAGATAAAGTAAGTCAATGCATCCTTGTAAAGGGAACTATCCAAGAAGAAGCAGTAGCAATCAAAATACATATGCAATATATATGCAACAAATATCAGTGCATCCAACTGTATATACCAAAATGTTAATGAGCATGAAAAATCAAATATGCATTAATATAATTGTATTGGGGCATGTCAATACTCTCACTGTCACAAAAAGACAAATCAACTAGACAAAAAATCAACAATGAAATGTTACAACTGAACAAAACTTTTCAACAAATGGACTTAGTAGATGTCTACAGAGTGTTCCACCCCACAACATCAGAATACACATTCAACTCAGCTCCATGCTGTGTGTTCTTCAAAATAGACCACATACTAGCTCATAGAATATGTTTAAATAAATGCAAAGGAATTGAAATAGTCTCATGCATATTATGAGACCATAGTGCAGTGAAATTGGAAATCTATTACAAAATAAACCAGAAAAACTTCATAAACACATGAATATTAAACAGCATGCCCCTGAACAACCAGTGTGTCACAGATGAAATTAAAGAAGAAATTACACAGTTTTTACAATTGAATGATAATGCCAGTACAACATATTGGAACTTATCAGACAAAATGAAAGCAATTTATGAGGAAAATTTATAGTAGTAAATACCCATATTAGGAAAACAAAGCAAGTGCAAAAAAACAACTTAATGGTAAACCTCAAACTTCTAGAAAAAAGAAGAACACACTAAGCCAAAAGCTCCTACAAGAGAGGAAATTATAAAGATAAGAGCAGAAAGTCATACAGTGGAGAATAAAAAAGAAATTATACAAAGAATCAATGAATCAAATATTTGGTTCTTTGAAAGATTAAATAAAACTGACAAACATTGACCCAACTTTATCAAAAAATAAAGGAAAGACTCATATCCATGCAATTAGGAATGAAAAGGGTGAAATCCTAACAGACTGTGCAAAAATTCAGAAGATCATGAATACCTACTTTAAAAACTTGTATTCTAATAGGATGGAAAGTGCAGAAGTAATGCACAATTTCCTAAATATATATGAATTACCAAAACTGAATCAAGAAGATAGAAAACTCCCAAATAAACCAATATCAATCAATGAAATCAAAGATGTAATTAAGAGCCTACCAACAGACAAAAGCCTGGGTCCTGATGGATTCACTGCTGAATTCTACAAGAAATCTGGAGAAGTCCTAACACCACTACTTCTCATACTTTTTATTGAAATTGGAATGGTAGCAATACTCCCTAACTCATTCCTAAAAGCAAGCACTACCCTAATACCAAAACCAGAGTAGGATCCAACTAAGAAAGAGAATTACAGGCCCATCTCCCTAATGAACATAGATTCAAAAATTCTGAATAAGATACTGGCAAACAGAATGCACCAAATCATCAAGAAGTTTATACACAATGATTGAATGGGATCCATCCCAGGGATGCAGCATTGGTTCAACATACATAAATCAATAAAAGTAATATACCATATTAACAGAGCTAAGAACAAAAATCATATGATCACCTCAATAGATGAAGAGAAAGCTTTTGACAAAGTCCAGCACCAGTTCATGATAAAAACCCTACAGAAAATTGGAATAGATGGTCTTTACTTCAATCTGATAAAAGTCATCTATGATAAACCCACAGCCAACATCATACAAATGAACAAAAACTGAAAACATTCTCTCTAAAATCAGGAATAAGGATGTCCACTGTCTCCACTCTTTTTTAGCATAGCCTGGAAACTTTAGCCAGAGCAATTAGACAAGAGGAAGAAATAAAAGGAATAAAGATAGAAAAAAGTGTAAAATATCATCATTTGCAGATGACATGATACTTTACATAGAAAACCCCAAAAACTCCACTAAAAATCTGCTAGATTTAATAAGTAAATTAAATAGAGGAGCTGGATACAAAGTCAGCACTCAAAAGTCAGTTACCTTCCTGTATGTCAATAAAAAACTCACTAAAAGAGAAATTAAGGAAAAAAAACCATCCACAATGGAATCTAAAAAATGAAATACCTAAGAATCAATCTAACAAAGGATATAAAAACCTCTGCATTGAGAGCTACAGTACCCTGAAAAAAGAAGCTTGGAAAGGATATCAGAAAATGAGAAGATATCCCTTGTTCCTGGGAAGGTAGAACCAATATAGTGAAAATGGCTGTACTTCCAAATCTGTTATACAGATTTAATGCAATTCTGATAAAAATTCCAATAACGTATCTCACAGAATTAGAGAAAACAATTCTAAAATTCATCTGGAACCAGAAGAGATCTAGAATAGCAAAGGCAATCCTGGACAACAAAGGCAAGACAGGGTACATCACAGTCCCTGACTTGAAATTATATTACAAAGCTGCAGTGATTAAAATAGTGTGGTACTAGCCAAAAAACACAGCTGAAGATCAGTGGAACAAATTAGAAGATGCAGAAACAGCTCCAGACATACTAAGCCTCCATATCGACAAAGGGGCCAAACATGTTCACTAGAAAAAATACTGGTTCCACACATGCTGAAGATTAGAACTGGACTCAAATCTTTCACCATGCACTAAACTAAATTCAAAATGGATCAAAGATCTAAATATGAAAACAGAAACATTACATCTGCTGAAAGATAGAATATGCAAAACTCTTGAAGACACTGGTGTAGGCCAAGTCTTTATGAATAAAATCCTAATCACACATGAACTATCACAAAGAATCAACAACTTGGATCTCATTTTATTAAAAACCTTTTGCACAGCAATAGAAACCACCAACAGAGTGAAGAGACAACCCACATATGCAAAAAAATGTTTGTTAGCTGTTCTTCAGACAAAGGATTACTGTCAAGAACATTTTATAAAAAACTCAAAGAAATCAGACCTCCCAAATTTAAAGGCCCAATCCAAAAATGATTCTCAGATGAAAAAATACAAACAGCAAGCAAATATATGAAAAAATGTTCTTTAACATCACTGGTCTTCAAGCAATGCAAATTCAAACAAAACTGAGATTTCACCGCATCCTGGAAAGAATAACTATTATTAAAAATCAACCAATAACAAACGCTGGATGGAATGTGGGAAAAGGGAATCTTCTCCACTGTTGGTGGAAGTGTAGACTGATGCTCCACTGTATAAATCAGAGTGGAGATTCCTTAAAAAAATAGAATTTAAGGTCCCATTTGACCCAACTACTCCCTGCTGGGTATCTCCCCAGGAGCATTAAAAACTTCGTACCGTAGAAATATATGTGCATCCATGTTCATAGTATGATCCATAATGGAAAGATCTTGGAAACAGCCCAAATGCTCATCAACTGAGAAGTGTACAAAAAAAGTTGTATTTTTATACATTGCAGTACTGCTCAGCCATAAAGAAATATAAACTCTAGGCTTTTGTAGGTAAATGGTTTATTCCACTTATGAGACCATACTTGTAAGTGAAATAAATCAGGCACTCACGTGTAAACATCATATTGTCTTCTTAGTGTGAGAAGCTGAAAGAAATTGTAGATAGATAGATAGATGATAGATAGATAGATAGATAGATGATAGATAATTAAGATAGTTAGACTACTGATTTTGTTCACTGGAAAGAAAGATCTGTGCTAATATTATTTGGGCAATTCAATGCTGATATCATGTGCTTGAGTAACTATTTTAAAAACCATTGTTACATTCTAATTATCTTGTTTTGAAATTTTTTTTGTTTCTCTTTTAAATAAACTTTTAAAAAATTATTTGTAGTTATTGGGCACCAAGGAATACTGTAATGTACTCTATAGGAGAAGAAAAAAGAAAAACAACATAATGAGCGCCAAGACCGCTCCCAAATTTTCTTCGAGTTCTTTGTATACAGACACAGAGGGCTGGAGATAACAAGAATGTTGTAGTTTCCCTTAGAAAGGCAGAGATCAAATTTTAGGAAATACTTGTGTCTTCATGGTAAAAAGTAAAGTAACAAAGAAGGCAAATGTGACTGAGAGACAAGGGCATTCTTCTTACACTGAGTTGATGCGTTGATGACTTTATCTTGGTTAACTCTAAACTCCAGTAAGCCCCTCTAAGAATAATAGTGCATAAATAGCCATGACCCTGCCCCAAGACTTAGAGTCGCCACTCCACAGCAAAGGAGGCATGTGCCTGCTGCTTCCTCATACTTCCCAAGCACTCACCCCTGAAGTAGCACGTAGAAGTGCTGCATAGCCCTTACCCCTAACTCCAGAGTTTTGGCTCAGAGATTAGAGAACATGGGAGAAGCGAGGCTATTTGGTGCCACAACAAATCTCTAACATTAACCTTGACACTTATTCCTTCAAAGGAAATTGAATATATTTGTTTTAGGTGGAGGAGCAATATATGCTCCAGGCATTGTAGAAAACAGTAGAGCAAACATCTGATAATTAGTGGAGCTTAACCCCTGGGTACAGTGAGGAAAAGAGACATCAAATGGAGGTTTTCCAAAATCCTGGTCTTTCCCTGATTGCTTGAAGTCTGCTGCACTGAAAAGCAACAAAAAGACTTAACATTGTAAGAGAAAGGAATCAAATAGACTCCACTAGAATAATCCAGCCAATTATGATACAAGTAAGCATCACAAAAAGTGAATAGGCCCTAGAGGGTTATCCTTACCTACAGTTACTGAATATGCTATTTTAAAAGTCGTGATTGGATCATGATGGTGCTGACTTCATCCATGAATAGATTAAACTATTGAGAAGTTCACAGCTAACTTGGATGTTGAAATGTGGCACATACCCAGAGAAAAGAGGTCACTGTGGACATGACTTTGACGGGTATAGCTGTTTCGCAGCTCCTTCCTTTCTCTGTGTCTCTTTCTCATTCTACTTTCTGGCTGCCATGTAATGGACAGCTTTTGCCACGAAATTTTTCCCTTTCCACAGGCCTGAAGCAAAGGGTTCAGGATGCCATGGACTGAAACTTCTGTACTGTGAAGCAAAATAAATATTTTCATCTCTAAGTTGGTTTGCCTAGATATTTGATCACAACAATGAAAAACTAATAAGGAAATCATTAGAGAAGAAAAGAAAGGTATATTGACAATGAAATGTCAAGTTGAAAATATGAATAAAGAGATAGTATATAAGAATATAGAATAAAATTTATAAATAAGTACATAAAATGTAGTTAATAAATTAAGCCACAGAATTTTAGTAATAAATAGAAAAAAAAAGAAAATATAGAATGGAAAAGTACAAGAACCGAAATGAAAATCACTAGAGGCATTCGATAATAGATTTCAACTGACTGAAGAAAGAATTTGCAAACATAAAGATAGATTGTTAGAACATGTACTAGCCAAAACACAGAGAAAAAAATAAATATAAATAGATACAACTCAGGGAAATGTGAACACTTAATGTAGAGTACCATTAAGAGCATTAGCATATATGTAATGGAAAGGTAAAAAATAAGAATGATTTTCTTATTTGAAGAAATAATAGTGGAAACATTTCCAATTATATTGAAAATCATCAATCTACAAAGCAGGAAGTACCATGAACTAAAGAATAAATATAGAAACTCTCAAGTACAACTTCATAAGGTCTGAAAATCAAAATAAAGGAGAAAATACTGGACAGGTACAAAATAATCTTGAATAGGAAGCCACACTTGTCTTAGCGTTATCTGTTCTATAAAGCTCTATAAACTTCAGAGATATTAAAGTTGTTCTACGTTTATAAACAAGAATGGAAAACCAGAAAGAGCAGTTTTTAGATACATGTTACTTTGATATTAATTATTGTAAACATGCTGTACAATAGATCATTGGAACTTATTCCTCCTATCTGAAACTTTGTATTCTTAGGCTCTCCTCTCCTCCCTTTCACCATGTATTCCAGTCCTCTGCCTTAGACCTTCTTACCCACCTTTCTGATTTCTGTAAGTTCAACTTTTTCAGATTTCACATATAAATTGAATCATGCAGTGTGTATCCTTCTGTGCTTGGCTTATTTCACTTAGCCTAACATTCCCTAGACTTATTCATGTCACAGATGACAGAATTTTCTCTTTAAGATCCAACTAGTTCCCCATTGTATATATGTATCATACTTCAAGCACCCAACAATAGTCATGCCACTGCCTCAACATTTGACTGCCTAGAAATTTCTTCTTTCAGATTTATCAGTCCATTGTCCTTAATCTTAGTCTGAGGCAAAGTCTCTGGACATGAGCAAAATGTAGACAAACTTTCTGCCAAGCCGTAACACACACCATGTGAAGTCCAACAACCAAAGCAGTCTTTCTTTCCAGCAGAAACCTCCCAAGCCTGGTCTTTAATGGCAGGCTTTCTATCAACCTTCTGGTCTTCTGAGCTCTGACCAGAATCTCCCCTACACAAAAAGCTAAGCTGTTTCAGCACCACTCTTTCAGGCGACATCTCCAAACCTTTCCAAACTTTTTCCACAAGCCATTTCCAATGGCTCTTGAATCGCATGGTCAGTTATAGTCACCACAATGACCCCATTCCACTGGTACCAAATTCTATCTTAGTTACTTTTTTCTCGTTGCTAGTACAAAATACCTGATGCCCAAAATTAGGGAAGGAAAGGTTTATTTCTTACAGTATTGGAGGTTTCAGTCCATACTCAGCTGGCTCCATGGTAGTCATTTATGGCTGCTGCAAACAGGAAGGCGCAAACCAGCAAAGAGAAAAGACACACCTTCTTCCTGCCCTTACACTGTATGTGGGCTCCACTCCTGGGTGGGTGCAGCACTCCCACTACCAATCCCAGCTCCAGACAACAAATCAATCATGAATACTAGACTCAGCCACATTCATGATTACACAAGGTTTACTGGGGCCACAGGAACATAAACCATACCAGGGTAAAAGGTAAGAGATATATTTATTAACCTGACATAATCATTCTGCATTGTATACATGTATCATAATGTAGTGTTCCCATGTATCTAAATATATATATATATATATATATGTGTGTGTGTGTGTGTGTGTATAATTTGTATATTGAACTTATCTGTCAAATTAATATGTAAATTTTAAAATTCTAACTGAAAATTAATTTTTAATTGTAATTAATTTTTAACTGAAAAATTTTAAATGCAGACAAAACCTTAATTTTTAAAACATGGCCTATTATGTTTTATGTTCTCTTAATTTGATAACAACCTTAGGTGAGAGAGAGTAGTGTATTTTGCTTAATTTCATTTTTAGAACTTTTGTGCCCACTTATACCATAAGAAATTTCACCTTTCATGGCACTTTGTTGCCCATCACTGCCACTACCCCCCTTCCAATCACAGACTCAT
>RJWM01042199.1:0-14491 GCA_004363535.1 Dasyprocta punctata | reverse complement strand
AGAGGTTTAATCTTCTCAGTGCTGGGTGTGGGTAGCAAGCTGCTCCTCTCAGCTGTGCGGTCTCCAGGGGACCTTCAGTACACTGAAGGTTGTGAGGTTGTGACGTTCTGTAGGTTAAAGGTATGAAATGCATTTTTGGTTTGCGATACCTTCAAAAGATGATGCATTTATCAGAGCGTAACTCTGTTTTTTTTTTTTTTTTGTGGCACCAGGGATTGAACTCACAACCTCACACCTGCCAGGGGAGGCACTTAAGGCACTTAAGCCACTGAGCCGAACTCCCAGCCCTGGTTTTTTGAGGCAGGGTCGCACTATGTAGCTCAGGCCGGCCTTGCGCTCGTGTTGTAGCCCAAGCTGGCCTCGAACTTACAACACTCCTCCTACCTCAGCCTCCTGAGTGCTGGGATTAAAGGCGTGTGCCACCACGCCCGGTGCGTAACTTTGTCTTAAATCAAGGACCACTGTATTGTGCGTGTTGTGGTCCCAGAGCCGTGTGATTGTGCCGCTGTGTAAGGATTACTACTGTTGCCTTAGTGCTCAGGGGACTTTTCCTCTTTTGTGGGTCACTTTCTTGTTAGATGATTGTCCCTGAAAGGGAATTTCCTTTGTACTCAGCAGAATGATGTCACCAAGAAATAGAGGAAGGAGGAATTTAAATGCTCTGTGTGTGTGTGTGTGTGTCTGTGTGTGTGTCTGTGCACCTGCCCTGGGTGTGCAGAGAGGGAGTGGGTAGGTAAGGAGGGGTAGAGAAAGGAGTGTTAGGAGCTTCACTTCGTATATGGTGGCTTCCTTGGAGTACGTGTTCAGTGCCTGCCATAGCAAAATTTTTTTTTTATTTAAGAGCAAATGGACACAAAAGAGAAACAAAAAGCAAAAGAGACAAACAAACAACAACAACAAATCAGATATGATAACGTTATAAGTTTACAGAATGAGATGATTGGAATTTGACAGTAGTTGTAATATTGCATATTGTTACCTTCAAAGGGGTTGTTCAGATTAACAGATATAAACATGTAAAATTGATCTAATCATATGAGTATTAACTTCTTTTTTGATAGCTAATGCTTTTAGTAATATAGTCATTTTAACTATCCTATGTATACCTATTTATAAATTTATGTCTTTTTCCTTTTCCCTTCCTTCTTTCCTCCTTTCCCCTTAGAGTACCTCTTGTTGTCTTTAAAATAACTGCCCATATCATCAGGCCTAATATAATCAAACAAAATAGTTCAGAATAAAACCAATAAAGAATAAAAGAATGATCACAGAAAAGAGAAACAAAAAGCTAAAGGGACCAACAAACAACAGCAACTAATCCGATACTTTAACTTTATAGGTTTATAAAATGAGATGATTGGAATTTGACACTGGTTGTAACATTGTATATCCTTACCTTCAAAGGGGTTGCTCAGATTGACAGATACAGACATGTAAAATTGATCTAATCGTATGAATATTAACTGTTCTCTCTCAATAGTTAATACATTTAGTAGTATAGTCATTTTAACCATCTTATGTGTACCCACATATAAATCTATGTCTTTTTCCTCTTCCCTTCCTTCCTTCCTCCTTTCCCCTTGTAACACCTCTTGTTATCTTCAAAATAACTGCCCATACTATCGGGCCCAACACATTCGAACAAAATAGTACAGAATAAAAACAATAACAAAACAATGAAAGCAATATGTAGTAATACAACGTTGACTTCTATAATGCCTCATATTATCTTCTAAGCAGTTGCCTATATCATCTGTTATAATACAAACAAACCAAAATAGGTTAAAATCACTCAAAACAGAACAACGAAAGCAATACAGCGTTTCAAAACAAGGTGCTCAAATATCAATAAAGGCTACCCTAATATATTTTGTTATCTTGGAAATAGCTGTCTATGTCATCATATATAATAAAATTAGGCAGGTCGAGATAGAATAAGATCAAACTAAACAGCTCATTGAAAACAATACTGGACTCAAATCCCGATGATGGGTTATTCAATTGTCTGCCCTGCTCGGTGATATCCCTCTGCCGCTGTTTCTGGAGCTGTGGACTTTTTTTTCTCTCTCTCTAAAATGTCCTTCAGTATTCTTTATAGGGTTGGCTTGGTTATCATAAATTCCTTTAGTTGTTCTTTGTCGTGGAAGTATCTTGTTTCTCCGTTGATTTTGAAAGATAGTTTTGCAGGGTACATCAATCTGGGTTGGAAGTTGTTTTCTTTCAGGGCTTGAAATACTTCCCTCCAAGCTCTTCTTGACCTGATGGTTTGTGTTGAGAAGTCTGTCGTGATTCTGATGGGTTTTCATTTGTAGGTGATCTGGTTTTTTTTTCTCTAATAGCTTTTAATATTCTGTTCTTGTGCTGAATTTCTGGGATCTTGATTATTATATGTCTGGGTGTAGATATATTTTGGTTATGGTTAGCTGGAGTTCTATATGCTTCACTTATCTGAAAGTCACTTCCTGTTCCCATGCTTGGAAAGTTTTCTGAAATTATTTCTGTAAATAGACTTTTAATTTGATTTGTATTGACCCTTGCTTTTTCACTCACACCTTTTATTCTTTTTTTTTGGTGGCACTGGGGATTGAACTCACAAGCTCGCACCTGCCAGACAGGCGCTTAAGCCATTGAGTCAAACTCCTGACCCTAGTTTTTTGAGGGAGGGTCGCACTGTGTAGCTCAGGTCAGCCTTGTGCTCGCGTTGTAGCCCAAGCCAGCCTCAAACTCACAAGGCTCCTCCTACCTCAGCCTCCTGAGTGCTGGGGTTAAAGGCGTGTGCCACCACGCCCGGCTACACCTTTTATTCTTAAGTTATGTTTCTTTGGTTTGTCTTGCAGCCATTGCATTGTTACTTCCAGGTTTCTTGTTATTTTAAAGAGATCTTTCCTTTCACGATTACAAGCTGCAAACCTGTCTTCAAGGTTTGAAAGTCTATCTTTAGTTTCCTTCAGGTGGTTTTGCCAACTTTCATTGGAGTTTTTGATTTCCTGGTAATCTCTTTGAATCTGTTTCATGTATTCTAAATGTTTTTTGTATTGTTCATTCCAGATTTCCCTCATTTTCCTATGCTCCATTTTTTCATCTATGTCTCCTTTAGAGATGCCTAGCGATTCTTTTATTATGTTTTTCATTTCTTCTTTTAGTTGAGTTAGTATTTGTGTTCTAATTTCTTTTATTGCCTCATGAAGTTGTTTCTTTACTTCAGTTGTCATCACCTCAGAGCCTTTAGTTGTGGGACTCCTGACCTCTTCTGCGTTTGCTTCTCCTGAATTTGTTCTGCTTGGATTGGAGGCCAGAGACTGCCTTTTGCTTCTTTGTCTTAACATATACCTGGGTTCTTTTGGGCAGATGGGTACTGGGGACCCAGGCACTCCTTTCATTGGTTGCAGTTTCTCTGGAGTGAGACTGGTTCTTCTAGCCAGTGCTGATTGTGGACATCTGATGGTTACCACTGGGTGCGCTGTTACAGTGTTGTCCGCTGCCTTTCCCCAGCCCACCTCGGCTCCCTGATGTCTGGCACAGTGTGTGGGGGCGGGGCCACCACCTGGGAACCTGGGCTGGTTATCCATGAATCTTCCATTATCACCCCTAGGGTGCACGTGGAGCTGTGGTCTCCCGCCCGAGCCGGTCACCCACCAGGACCCTCCGAGTCTCGGTCAGAGCTATTTCCACGGGACTGTGCCCAACTAGAGCAGCTCTGGCCCCGAAATGGCTGCCAGTCTCTCACTCTCCCTGGCAGGAGGTTGGTATTTGCTGCACTCACCATCAGCCAGTTTAGCCCTCCAGGTCTGCTCCCCCTGTTCACTGTCACTCTCCTCTAATGCCATCTCTCTGGGTAGAGGCCTCCAGGGTCGCCGCCGCCGCCGCCACCGCCGCCGCCGCCGCCGCCGCCACCGCCTCGGCCGCAACACTTTAATTGTGCGTCCCGAGGTTCCAGCAACTCCTTTCACAGAGTGGGTCTGGCTCCTGGCAGAGGCGTCACCAGCCACCGCCTTCTTCGTTTGGGTGTTTCTTTTTACTCTTTCTGTGGGCTTCAGTTCTCGCTTTAGATTCTTCCTGGGTCCAGAGGACCCGCCTCCCTCCTTCTTGTCTTCCCCATGTTGCTATATTCCAGCATCTGGATGGTATCTTTCAGGGAGGCCGCTTACCCTGCTGTTTACCGTTCCGCCATCTTGTCCTGCCTCTCTCAATTTTTTTTTTTATTACTTGTTCTTAGCCAAAAGGCTGAGAGGCAATTCTTTATGTTTTGTTTTATTTTGTTTTGTTTTTGTTTTTTGAGGTAGGGTCTCACCATGTAGTTCAGGCTGGCCTTGAACTCACCAGGTAGCCCAGGCTGGCCTCCAGCTAGTGGCCATCCTCTTGCCTCAGCCTCCCAAGTGCTGGGGTTACAGGTGTCCACTACCACACCCGCATTTGTCATAGGGGGTTTTTGTAGGGCTGTTTTAAATTTCTCTCTCCCTCCCCTTCCCCTCCCGTTTCCTCTCTCCCAGCCTCATTTTCTGGTGATCTCACCCAGTTTTACAACTTTAAGTCCTATCTTTACTGTGACAGCCCTCAAGTTTTGCTTTGTTTGCTTTCTGACCTTGTGCATATCAGACAAGCACTGCACTACTGCACCACATGCCCACCCCAGCAACCCTCAAAGGTATTGCCCCGTTTGGTGCAGATCTTTCCGCTGGATGATGGACCTGCACAGTTAGTTGCTCGCTCAGTACCTCCCTTAGGTATTTCTGAAGATATTTAGGGTTGATCCCTTCTGGTCCTTATTTCACCCTTCACCCAAACCCGTTCTTCCCACTCTTTTTCTTATGTTAGGAAATGCAAGTCAGGCTTGGTGGCACACATCTGTAATCCCAGGTCTGTAATCCCAGCACTCAGGAGGTTGAGGCAGGAGGATCACCCTGAGTTCAAGGCCACCCTGAACTACACAGTGAGACCCTGTCTCCAAAAAAAAAAAAAAATGCAGTGTGATTCTTTTAGTTGCAGGCCAAAGGTACGAGTTAATCCTTGATGTCTCTTTTCCCTACCCCACATCCTGTCAGAGTGATCCATGAAAATGTCAAATGGCAGGACTAGCCCCAGGCGAGACCCCCACTTCCTCTCAGGGCCTCATGTGCTTAGCAGAAGTAATGATTGCGCCAGCAGAAGTGAACTCCGGTGCTGACTGCAGGGTGGTGACCTTGTGAGAGGACGGCGCCTCCGCGGGACATCACGCCCTTGCACTGGCTTTGTGGTAGTAAGAGCTGCAGGCAGGAAGTTGGGGCGCCAGCAGGCGTGGCGCTCTGCTCAGAACCATGTCCTGAGCCCACTGGGTCCCAACAGGGTGGCAGGAGGCATCGGCCACTCAGGAGGGCGTCACTTTCCTGCTCCAGGGGTGGCAGCCATTGTTCCAGTCATGGGACATCCTGTCACATGTGGCAGGGCTCTGGGGCCCTGTTTTCACTGCGGGCTGTTCTCTGTTCCCGGAAGCCTGTGTGACCCAGCCTGAGAGGTGAGGTCCTGGCTGCTGTGGCTGTCCTGCCCCCGAGGAATCAGCTGTCATCTTTGGAGGGGAGAGAGCACAGAACCTGCTGGAGCAGCGGGGAGCTCGGCTGCCAGCACCGGATGGGCCGTGAGCAGAACTTTCCAGAGCAGAGCCTGGTGAGGGTCTGGCCTGGCACTGGGTGCCACTGGGAAGGTTCTGTGTGGCCAGTGCACTCCCAGACCTGTTAGGTTAGTGTGGGCTGCATTTGAGCCTGAACTGGAGGGTGGTTGGGGTCAGGCCTGGTGGCACCATTATCCCCTGCCAGGGAGCGAGGCATGGGGGTGCCAGACCTGCGAGGTTTGTTACAGAGGTTCATCCATTTCTTCTCGTCCAGTCAGTCACTCTGTTTATCAGACACCACTGTGGGCCAGGGCCAGTGTGCTTTCTGCTTGGGGAACAAATAACAGCCAGCAGGGGCACTCTTGCTACCTCTCTGAGGTGGGTGCGCCCTGGGTGGTGTGGGGATGCTCAGAAGGACGGGAAAGCGGGGCAGGGCGGGGCTTCAGGAGGAGGTGGCTACTGCGCAGTCTTGAAGGTCAAGAAGGGACTTACTCATTGTCGAGACGTCTCTTATTGAATGCGTACTTTGAGGCAGGTTAAGAAAGAGGAGGAGCCTGGCAGAGTGGTGCTTACCTGTATTCCCAGCACTCTGGGAGGCTGAAGCAGGAGGATTTTGAATTTGAACCCAGCTGGGGCAATTTATTTATTTATTTATTTATTTGGTACCGGGGATCAAACTCATAACCTCGTGCTTGCCAGGCAGGCGCTTAGGCCACTGAGCTAAATCCCTGGCCCTATTTTGTAATTTAATTCAATTTTTTAAATTTTTTAAAATTTTTAATTAAAAAAAAAAATTTTTTTTTTGGCCCTATTTTTTTTGAGACAGGATCTCACTGTGCAGTTCAGGCTGGCCTTGAACTCACTTTGTAGCCCAGGCTGGTCTCGAACTCACAACAATCCTCCTGCCTCAGCCTCCCGGGTGCTAGGATTAAAGGCGTGTGCCACCATGCCTGGCCTAGCTGGGACAATTTAGAGACTTAGTGAGACCCTGTCTAAAAATTTTAAAAAATAAAACTAAAAAGGGATGGGATGTAGCTCAGAGTGAAGACCCTGGGTTCAGTCCCCAGTGAGGAGGACAGCGTAGGCCAAGGGCTGTTGGCAAAGGCACACCGAGGCCTGGGCGTGAGGGTCCTAGGATGAATGGCTGGAGGGCTGGGCCCCTCCCATATCAACCTTTATCCCTTGCTGGAGTTGGGATTTTCCCGGAGGCAGTGGGGACCTTCTGGGGAGGGTCAGCAGGGGTGAACCGCTGTCCACTTTGCATCCTGCATGCTGCAGGCTCCAAGGAGCTGTCAGGGTGGGCTAGGCGATGACCTGGCCCTGGTGGAGCACACGCAGAAATGCTATCTTGCCCAGCTGCAAGGGTCTTGGCAGGTTCTGTGCTGGGAGTCTTCAAAGGGCAAGTGGAGGCTGTGGCAAGTATGGAGCAGGCATTCCCAGTGTGATAGACTGGGGGCGGAGCAAGGCTCCTTTTAGTCTGGAAGGGTAGTTTGCACATGAAGCCATCCAAGGGGAGGAACTGGGACACATAGGGTCTGCTTCCCCGGAGGGGCCAGGAGCCTGATGGTTAGAGTGCCTGCTGCGCCCTTGGCTCATGCTGGAGCTCACCCTGACCACAGAGGGCCATGGCCTCTCCTTGGCTCGCTTCTCTCCTCCGTGTCCCCTGGAGAATGTTTGCTGTTTACAGGTAGACTTACACTTCCTGTCCTCCTGCCTCCCCTGCATCCCTGTCTGCTCTGCTTCCTGGGGGGCCTCTCCCCATCTCCCTTGGCAAACTCTGTTTTTCCTTCGTAGCTTCCCCATCCACAGGTCTGCACACTCGGAGGGCCCAGCCTGGGTTTGGCTTCCTTGGTGACCTTCATCTCGTGACTCGAACTGGGCCCTTCCAGAAAACTGACTGGTGGCTTCTATTCTTCTGATCTCAGTGTGGAATTTTTTTTGTTTATTTTTCTTTTTTGATGGATGTCAACACGTGACACTTCAATTTGTCTTTGGAACCTGACAGTGGCCTCGGGGTGTGTCTCTGAGGTGGGGGTGCCAGCGCCTGCTCTTCCTGCTTTCAATCTCTTCAGCCCTGCACATTGCCTGTTTTCCTGTAACTTCTGGGAAGGTGCACTGGGCCTCTGAACCTGGCAGCTGAGCAGAGTCGAGGAGAGAAGCACAGATACTTGGTCTCACATAGGGGAGAGAAAATCGGCACCTGGAGATTGCCTGGAGTGGAGAAGCAGAGTTGTCACTGTCACTGTCACCACAGAAGGTCTTGGGTTTCTGGCTTTCTGGTTGTGGTACTTGAGAAGGCAGCACCATACAGCTCCATGTGCCTAAGAACAGGTGGTCTGTGTCAGATGAAGCAGGGGGCCAGCCCATGTAGGGAGCAGGCGGGACGGTTATCAGTAGATGGAACCAAATGTTACCCCACAGGAGGTCAAAGGGTCGAGACTCTGAGAAGCTGAGTGAGTAAGCAGGTGGAAAAGATGGTTAAGCTAAATGGTCGGTTTGACTGGCAAAAGAAACTCCTGGAGGGGTGATTTAATCATGGAGCTCTGTTTCCAACCCTTTCTGCTTCCCAGCTGCTGTAAACTCAGCAGCTTTGCTCTGCTGTGTACCCTTCTGCCATAATGTGTCTGCCTTGGAGCCAGCTGACTATGGACTGAAACCTCTGAAACCATGAAACAAATAAACCTGTCTTTGGGTAAGTTGAAGAGGTCAGGTATTTTGTCCAGCAATGGGAAGGCTGACCAATACAGAAAATTGTACCGGAGAGTGGAGTCATTGGTGTGTCCATTTCTGACCATGTGGTTCAGAAGCCTTTGTAACTGGTTAGTGGGTGAAGTTGGGAAAGGTTTAGAGATACGAGCTAGAGAAGCCCTAGGATGCAGTAGGCAGAGTTTAATGGCTGATTCCTGTGGATGCTTGGAACATCAGAATGCTGATAGGAACATGGAAAGTAAAGGCCAGGCTCAGGAGATTCCAGGTGGGAATGGGGACTGTACTGAGTATTTGACTAGAGGTGATACGTGTGTGTTACGGTTCTTTCTAGATGTTCTCCCTGAAGTCTCATGCACTCGTAGGCAGGGCTTTTGAAAGGTGATTGGACCGTGGAGGTACCATAGCCAAGTTGCTGTTAGGTGGTGAGGTCTGCTTGGAAAAGGCAGAATACTGAGAGTGTCACCTGGAAGGGTGTCTCTCTCTTCCTGGCTCCTCCCTTCTCTCTCTTTTTCCTAGCTTCCCTGACATGAGCAGCTTTCCTCTACTAAGGCCCTTCTACCATGCAGTTTCTATGTTTGAGTCTGTTGAACATGGACCAAAACTTCTAAAATGTGAACCAAGATAAACTTCTCCTCTTTTAAATTGTGGGTATTGGGGATTTTGTCCCGGTGATGAGGGAAATGACTAACACAGCGTGTTACTGTCTGGCAAAAAATTGTCTACATTTTGCCTGTGTGCCAGATCTATAGGAGGCTGAGTTTACGAGCCGGTAGACTAACTGATCTTGAGAGAATACTTTAAGGCAGCCCAATGTCGAGGCCATGGAATGGTTACTGTTAGCTGCTTTCAGCCAGATGTGTATTGAGAATCAAGAACAAAAAGCCCAATGGGGCTATTTGCAAAACTCAAGTTTTGGCTCCAGAAGAACTACATGTAAATTTGGTGGCAAAGGAGGTATGGTTGCTGAAGAGATTGGCGAAATTAAAAAGATAGCAAGTAATTTGAAGTGGAACAAGAAGAAAGACGCCTTAAGGAATCAGCAATGCTCTATCCATTGCAGGCTCAAGGATGAAAAAGTGTCAACTTTCTTTCTGAGAAGACAGTCCCTGGGATTCCTGTTTCAGAAAGGCTGTCAGGGAATTGGTTCCTTAGGATTAGTTTCACTGTGCTCAGCCATCCAGTCACTTGGGCTGCTGAGGTCATGGTCTGAGTGGCCTGACTATTGTTCACGCTGGCAGGAGATTTTAGCTTACTGTTACGGCCAGGATGCCAGTTTTTCAAACATGCAGAATGCAGGAGTCATGGGCTTATGGAGGCTTCCACCCAGATTTCAAAGGAAAGTCCTGGGTGGCCAGGCAGTTTGCCCGTGAGAGAGCAATGTGTGAAAGTGTGGGAATAAAACCAACGGTGGAGATCCCAGGAAGCTGGAGGTGTTAGGAATGTGGGACATCTGCTGAGGAAAGCCACAGGCAGTGAATGGAGCCAGCCCTAGAGAGAGGCTGTGTGGATCACAACCAGCAAAGCCCCAGGGGCCAGGCTGCCCAAACCTTTTGTGACTTATGCCTCCTGAGTGCCCTGGATGCTGGACGTGGAGCTACAGGACTTAATGTTCATCCTGTTGGGTTCCATTTTGCTTTGCTCCCATTCTTTTCTTTCCCACTATTCCTTCCTTTCAAAATTGGACTAATTACCCTGTGCCATTGTATCTTGGTATAATGTAACTTGCTTTTTGATTGTTGTAGTGGTTCACAGCTAAGTTTGCCTCCAGTCTCAGAGGAAGCTTTGAGTTACTTTGTTCGTTTTGAGACAAGGTCTCACTATGTAGTTCAGGCCTTGAACTTGCTTATGCAGCCCAGGCTTATCTCAAACTCATGGCCATCCTCTTGCCTCAGCCTCCTAAGTGCTGGGAATTCAGGCATGTGCCGCTACTCCCAGCTCAGAGGAGACTTTGTAGCAATGAATCAGGCTTTGGAGAAGGGATTAGTGCATTTTTTATTGTGTGTAGGATGTTCACATCATATTAGGTGGTTGTTTGACCTTGTTATTGTCTGTGTTAGGAGATTAAGTATGGTGTAAAGAGATGTGTTTGGGCATCTAAGTTGGTAAGAAATGGAATCTGATGGTTAAGTTTGATTGTCAATTTCAGTGGCTTTAGAGACTCCTAGAGAGTGATTGGATCATGGGACTCTTTCCAATCTGCTCTGCTTTTTGACTGCTGTGAACTAAGCAGCTTTGCTGCGTCACGCCCGTCCACTGTGCTGTCTGTGCTTTGGACGCAGCTGACCATGCACTGAAACTTCTGAAACCATGAGCCAAGTAAGCTCACGGGTAAGTTGAGGATGTCAGGTTTGTTGTCTGTCAGTGGCAACACTGACCGATGCAGCAGGGTGGGAGGGTGTGCGTGCAGGGAGGGTGTGCAATGGAGGGGTCGTCAGCACTCTGAGTGGCAGCTTGCTTCCTAGTACATGTCCCACCCTGCTGCTGGGCAGGAAGGACCTGGCTCTGGGCTCTGAGGTCAGGGGGCAGGAGAAATACAACAAGAACAGGAGGGTGGCATACGCTAGCCCTTCCTCCTCTCTCGCTGCCTTGCTGGTTTGCCCTGCTGTGTCTGTTTCCAGGATGTGGCCCATGATTTTCATTTCCTTTCTTCCCCCGGGGATAACAGTGTTCATGTGTCACAGTGTGACTGTGTCCTGGGCCCGTCCTTCCCTTGCATCATTCACCCCCTCTCCAACCCTGGGAGGCTGACTTGGTGCCAGTGCTGTCCTTCCGTGACCACTCTGCTGTGTTCCCATGGGCTGGTGCTGGGCCATGGGCAGGGACGCAAGGAGGGGCGTCCCTGGGAGCAGGCATCTTTCTTTGAGGTGGCCAGACTCCACGGTGAGTTTTCTTCTTCATCCTAAGGGGACTCCGGGGTGCCTGATGCCTGGAATATCCTTCCCTAGAGCCACTCCAGGTTCCTGACTGGTCTTGGAAGCTATCCGCTGGCTCCTGAGCCAGCCTGACCCCATGGGCACCCGGGGCTCAGCCTATGCTCCTGCTTTGCTTGGAAACGCTACTCATGTTGTGTACAATTTGGAAAATACAGGAAAACAAAACAAAAAAGCCCATGAACCTAATACCCAGTATGTAGTCTCTTGGTGTGTTTTCTATCAGTCTTTTTTTTGCACGCATGCATAGTGTTTACTGTGTTGAATTCCTTGAACCACGCCTTGTACCCAGGTTGGGGCGTGGGGGAGTTGCATAGAGGTGAGAAGACTCAGCAGCGGCCAGGAAGGAGCTCACACTCGGGGGCCAGGGACGGCACATCCTGGCTCCTCCACCCCCTCGGTGTATGACCTTCGTCGTGTCGCTTTCCCTCTCTGTGGCTTGGTTTCCTTGCCTGTAAAGTGAGGGACGTGGTGGTGGGCACTTCGTAGGGTGGCTGTGGTGTGTGGATGACACAGTGAACACCTGCCAAGCTCTTAGGACAGTGCCGGGGCACTGGGATGTTTGGTGTGATGATTGTTACGAAGCTTGCGGTCTGGCAGCGGTGCAGAGGGGAGAGATAGTTTCTGTTCTGTTTGTTTTGTTTTGTTTCTTGGTGCTGGAGATGGGACCTAGGGCCTCATGTGGTCTTGAGAGCAGTCAGGGGCTCTCCAGACACACAGGCTGAGGAAGGTCCCCTTGTTAGGTGGCTGTGTGGCTGTGGGCAGGCGCGATGTCCGTTCGCGTGGCTTTCCTGACAGCTGTGAGGTCGGAGCTGGGCTGGGAGGACAGATGAGGCTGTGGGGACGGCCTGGGCTGTCCTCTTTCCTTGCAGAAGTGGCAAAGTGTGGTGTGGCCCCTGGAGCTTTTCCTGAGTGGTCACATTTGTCACTGTTGCAGCTTCTTAGGACTACGTGGTGTCTCTGGGTAAAGGTTCATAAAGCCTTCATCCTCCCACTGGCTAGCAGGGTGCAGCAGGTGCCTGCTGTGTCTCAGGGCCAGGCCCCGCCCTTGGGGTCCCTTCCTCGGCCTCTGGCTTTTCTCTTCTCAGAGCCCCAGGAATGGGAGAAAGCAGGAAACAGACACATTCTCATTCAATCCTCACTGTGCTCATTTCTCTGCTTTTAAGGAGAAGAGAACTGAGGCTCGTGGTGTCTCCATACCCTGTCTTATTAGCCATCCCGAAGGAAAAGACGTAACAGAGCTTCTTAGGATGTTTTCAGAGCTCTAAGCCTCAGTTTCCTTTTATCTGTGAAAGGCAGCAGTCAAAGCAAAATCAGCTAGTGTTTACTGAACATTTACTGTCTGCCAGGTGCTGTGATTAGGTACCCAGTCCTCTGGTTACAGATGAGGAAACAGACAGAGAGAGGTTAAGTAACTCATCTGTAGTCACACAGTGGTCAGTGGTGAAGCCAGGATTTGAGCCTGGGCTGGCTGCAGACTTGTTATGAGCTCTCGGCACATAGGCCTGCCGTGGCTTAGCTCACGGCTTGCTGCATAGTGACCGGGTGTCTTCGTTCCTTGCTGAGACCTGAGGCCTGAGTCCTGCAACTTAAAGGAGGAGAGGTTTGTTTTGGCTCACAGCGTCAGTCCCCGGTCAGCCTGCACCCAGGACGGAAATGATGGTGGAGGGTCACAGGGTGCGGGGACATGAATTCACCCTCCCAGGTTCCACCCCTGGCGACCCACAGCACACGCAGCTGTTAACTGAGTTACAACCTGAACCCTCTGATGGGGAGAGCCACCCACGGTCCTAGCACCTCCCATACCCTTGAGGCTCTTGGGGAACATTGCAGATCTGAACCACAGTGGTAGTCAGTAAATGTCTCCTGGTGTAATCCTGGCAGCCCCCCCTTATCCACAGGGAGCTGCGTCCCCAGTGGATACCTGGACCTGTGGGTGGTACCTGGGCTGTGGCATGTCCGAGTTGCCAGCACTGCTGCCCTCGTGCTTTGAGACTGTTGTTAAGTCACTCAGACACCAGCATCGCAGCAGTGTGACGAGTGACCTGGCCACTAAGTGACAGGCAGGCAGCCTCTAGGCGAGTAACAGGCAGGTAGGACGTGCAGGAGACACTTGGACAGAGGAAGCAGTTCACACCCCAGGTGGGACGCAGGGATGGTGTGAGGTTTCATCCTGCTATTAGAAGTGCAGTTTATATCTTATGAGTCATTTACTTCTGGAAGTTTCCATGTCATATTTTCAGACCGTGGTCACCAAAACCTTAGCAATACTTCGGCTAAGGCGCTGCTGTGGGATGCTGGACCCCCACTCACGTTAGGTGACGCAGGGCGTCTTGATTTTTGTCTCCCTTCTCTCCCCATGGCTCCTCATTGGCTGGGCTGGGGCAGGACGGGGCTGTGAACCAGTGTCCTCTGCAATGCCACCGTCCCCCAGGGCACCCCCACTGTCGCACTCTGTCCTTGCTGACCTCCACTTTTAGCAGGTGACATTGTGGCATAGAAACAGGGATTATTGCCAGGGTTTGATGACAGTACCTTAGGAAGACAGTGGTTCTTTTTTCTTTCTTTCTTTCTTTTTCTTTTTCTTTTTCTTTTTTTTTGGTTGGTCTTTTTGAGGCAGGGTCTCATTATACAGTTCAGGTTGGCCTTGAATTCACTATGTAGCCCAGGTTGGCCTTGAACTTGCAGCGATCCTCCTGTCTCAGCCTTCTGAGTGCTGGGATTACAGGTGTGTGTCAGCATGCCTGGCTGCCAGTGTGTTTTCTGGGGATCCAGGAAGTAACAAGATACTCATTTCTGCACCCAAACCAAGCTCTTCCTCTGCAGAGACGCTGACTCTGAATCTCCAGGTGCCCCCGCACCTCACATACAGTTCTCTGTGTCTGAGTCCTCATGCTTGCCTGTGTCCCCTTATCTCAGGCTCCTTGGGAACCAGGGACAGTGGGCAGCAGAGGGGCAGGGCACACACTTGCTGTCTCTCCCGCCAGTGGGCTGATGGGGTCTGGTCCCTTTTTGGTGCCTAGTCAAGAGGGGACAGTTATTTGCTTGTGGACTTGAAATGACCTGTGCCCAGCTCTTTGGTTGCCCAGTGTTGTCTCTGGGGCTTGGGTGGTAAGAGCCCCCTCCTCTTCCCGAGGCCTTATGTGATTCCAGCTGCCATTGATGGGGAAACTAAGTCCCTGCCTAGGATGCTGGGCAAGGAAGGGTGTCCTCCTCTTGGGTCCCCAGCCTGGCCGGGGGCTCTGGAACTTTCCCTGAGACCATTAAT
>RJWM01042198.1:0-14498 GCA_004363535.1 Dasyprocta punctata | reverse complement strand
TTGACTCTCAAAAGAAAAGGTTAAACCAAAAAATCAATGGTGCTGACAGATGAGTGAAATAATAAACACAAACTTTTCAAAAGTTCATGCGGAGGAGGCCCACACATCACTCCAAACCTCTTTGGTCTGGCTATCAATCTGGAAATCTCACAAACGGGTTAGCAATGGAGATTTCCAGTGTGTATGGGGTTTGACTCCATTAGGAACACCACAAGCTTGGTTCACTTTCTTCTGTGGTATTGCCTTACTTCCAAGACCGCAGACCATGCAGCACAAGACCCAGGCAAACAAAAACAAAGAATGTGAAAAGGAAAACAGGAAGGGAATTTGACCAATTTCTTCAACCCTCAGTGAGGATCTGGTTTGATTTTCATGGCAAGTACTCTCACGGAGTTTAGACCAACTCAAGCTTACCCAGTTCCTTCTCATCTCACATTCCACTCAGCAAGACATCAATGCTGAGATGCAGGGCTGATGCCATGAATTTATTATTTCGGTTATGTCAGCTCATATACTCTGGCAAGAGACCATGAACCTGTACTTGGCACCAGTCAATTGGCAGATGAAAACCTTCAACTTGTAGTGAAAGCAAAATTTGTGTGTTTCCCAGGCATCTGTGATCAGAACATACACAGTACTTTATCTGCTCTCTGGAGATGATCTGTTCTGTTGAAATGTAATTTTAAAAATAATTGAAGGGTGACTCTGTGAGCTCATTCTGCATCTGTCAAAGATGCTTGTCAGAGAAGGAGGTATTACAACATAGCAGAATGGCAGTCGGAAGTTAGTCCCACTCCTTCTCAAAGGTCTTCCTAACACAGTGTGGAAATAAAAACTCATGAGTATTTTACCACAATATGTAAAGGGAAAAAATGAGGTGCAACTGAATGGAAGTGGCTAGGAATGCCAGGGAATGAGGTACCAAGTTAGGAGATTTGCCAGAATTAGCCACAATATCTGTCTTTGTAACCATCAAAGTTCAAAGCTGCCTGGCTCCACATGGAGCCCCTTTATTTTCATTGCACAATAAGGAGTTTGGCCTGCTGACTTCCAGGGAGGTGTCTACTATGCTTTTTATCTACAGCTTGCCTTTGAATATCTGTGCAACTTTGGCCTGCCTGGAAACTGCACATATATTCAAAGCCAGATGAAATATCTGAATTAAGGACCAGGAAGTCTCTCTCTAAAGACCAAAGTACAAGGGTAAATATTTCCTTTGAACTTCTACTCAGTCTCTGTCCAATCAAAGGGGAGGTATGGAAGGCTCTTAGAAGAGAAAATGGGAAAACTGGAGCCATATCTTTGTCTGCTATGCAACTTGTCACTTATCCTTTCCAGCCAAGCCAATGTATTTATGAGGCAGCGGCAGACACTAGTGGTTTCATACACTAGCCAACTGAGGTTCAAATCCTGGCTTCATCACTTCATGATGGGGCAGTTACTTAGAGGGTTAAGGCTCAATCCCTTCATTCATCAGATGAGGACAACACTAATGGATTGATTTGCAGTGAGGAAATAGGTGAGTTTGCACCTATGAAACACTCAGTGTAAGAACAGTCTCACAGTAAGCACTTTGTTACTTGTATTATTCCAAACATGTCAAATTAAGCCTCTCCCATCATATTTCATTAAGCGAAATGTCTCCAGGCTACTACTAAGTTAATAGTCTGAGGAGGTCTTGGTTTCAACATACCTGGTGGACTCAACAGTTTATTAACATCGGAGCAACTTTCTTAACAAAACAACTCGCTACCCTTGATTGTCCATTGCTACCTCACCTCACTGGCAAAGAGCAGCCTCATTTAGCGTCCCTTTCAGGTCTGATCTTTTGACTTAATGCTACTTGTTTTTAAGTGATACCCACAGCATTGATATTGCTCTAAACATACTTTCATTTGTCCTGGCTGTCCCTAGTCCTTCCAACAGTAAATGTCAGTGCATTGCCTGGAGTTGAGCGTTGCGTTCTTAAGGTGTGAACATGAGGTAACTTCTCTTTCAAAGTCCAGTTTAAGAGAATCCTCCAAGGTAATTATTTACTGTTTACTATTTTCTGTTTACTGAGCATTTATTGACTGTGTTGTCTTTCAATTTTATCTATGATATACACACATTGTGTGATCAAACCTTGAGTGAATGTTTAAACTTTAAAACTTTATTGCTTTTTGGTAAAAGTATCTGTAGTTGTTCTATCATGACTGCATCAATGACCCAAGTCAGTCTGTGCTTTTATATTTTTTATTATTTGGGTACCAGGAATCAAACTCACAACCTTGGGTTTGCCAGACAGGCACTTATGCCACTGAACTATATCTCCAGCTTCCTTACTTGCTTGTTTTCTTTCTTTCCTTTGTTTCTTCATTCTTTCCTTCTTTTCTTCTTTTTTCTTTCTTCTTTTTGTTTTTCTTTCTTGCTTTCTTGCTTGCTTGTTCTGGGAATTAAACTAAGGGACTTTCCACTAAGCTACATCCCTAGCCCTTTTTTACTTTTTGTTTAGAAAGAGGGTCTCATTAAATTGTTAAGTTGCCCAGACTTGGCTTAAACTCATGATCTTCCTGTATCAGCCTCCCAAAATGCTGGATTACTGGCTTACACCACCATGCCCAGGTTTCTACAGTCATTTCTTAAGAAGATAAACAATAGTGCCACTACCAAAATGGTAATCAGTACCACTTATTGGTATATGCTGAAATTTGTAACTCTCATATGTTGAAGCTCTAACACTGAATGTGATACTATTTAGAAAAGAGATATTTGGCTAGAAAGTGGTCATGAAGGAGAGCCCCCATGATGGAAATTAGTGTCCTTATATGATATGGCAAACCAAAGCTTACTCTCTCTCATCAGCCACCTATGAACCAGAAAGAGTACCCTGACCATGTTGGTAACCTACTCTCACACTTACAGCCTTCAGAACTGTCAAAAATAAGCTTATAACTATCTGTTATAAGCTACCCAATATATGGTATTCTGTTACTGAGATCCAAAGACAGTATCTCTCACTGATAGGATATTAAAACTACCATTTAATCTTTTATGTAACAATGTTACTTAACATTACTTATTTAGGTGTGGCTATTACTATGTTACAGCTAAATAAGTCCTCCAGTAAAGTGACTAATAGCACTGAGCCAAGACATGCTAGGCTATGTTCGAACCTCTCACCACAGAACTGGGGTGAGGATTAAAGGATAGCACAGGTAAGAGGTGTATCAGAAGGCTCTGCTGTGCTTCCTCACCATACTGTAACAAAATTAACATACTGACACTCAAAAGGGTTAATTGCATTAATTAAATTTACCCAGATTCTGAAGAATTCAATGTATGTTTAAACACACGTCTGTGAAAAACAAACCACACAATCTTATGACTAAAATGCTCTGTCTCTGACTGTCTGCTTCGACACATCTGTTTTGGCACACTAACATTCTGTCTAATAGGAAAACGCTATGTTTAAACCTGCCTGTCACTGGCAATGATAACTCATGTAGAATTCATTTTGTATGACTTATTTTCAAGTTTTTTGTTATATTAGAACATGTCTGAAGTATATGATCACACTCCTCATGGGGAAATGATACATGTACACAGCACATCTTAATTCTTTTTTCATCCCCTTTGCTTCCCTCCATCTGCTATCAACCTCTTTTTTTGCAAAAGATCTGTCTCCCTATTTCGCATTGTCTAGCTTCTATTTTGCTCTTTGTTTATACTTTATGTTTCTTACTTAAGAGAAACCAAATGATATTTCAGCTTGTGTGTCTGAACCATTTCCCTCAATGTTAGGGTTTCAAAGCTTATCAAACAATTTTCTCAGGCATACAGTATTGTTCTGGGAACACAATAAACCAAAAGTAGAAAATATGTTTTGAAGAACATGTTAGTGGTACATATGAAGTAATATAATCAGTCCCATAAAATCTATGTCTAATGGCTGAGGTCTCTATGTGGACACATTCCCTTTATTCCACCTGATAAACCTCACTGCCTTTGGGAGAAAAAGCCCCCTTATTTTCCATCTGAAAATTTGATTCAATTTTGAGGCTCTAGAGTCATTTAAATCCAACATGACACAAAGATTAATGAGACACATCTAAATTATGCAGTATGATCATGTTAAATACACGTTAAACACGCAAACGCTAAATTCTTTGAAATTATAAATTTCAAAATATCTGGACTAAGTCAGGGTGACACTTCAAATGGACACTTTAATCTACTTTATGAATATATCAAATTGAAATCTGTTTTTCTCACTATATATCTGATATGGTTTCTTTATAATGATCATGACAGATTATATTTTTTCTAAACTTTGATGTGTTAACATGACAAAGCACTGCATTTTCTTGAGCTGTCATTTCTAACAAGGAGGAAATTGAGCTAATATTTCTCAAGATAAGCCACATCATGCAACATTGAGAAACCCCTAACCTCAGTAGTTGAATGCAGTTTATTTCTCACTTATATTACTGGCCTAACACAAGTCCACAGAGTTCTACTCCACACATCCACAGATCGAAAGATCTTCAGATATTGCCATCTCAATTTGTGAAATACAGGATCACTGTGTAAGAAGAGAAGAGAGTGCCTCTTTCAAATGCTTTGGACATCTCTCCGTCCCTTTCACTAGAGGTCTCTTGGTCAGAATTATCATGTGACCCTCTCTAACTCCAGGATACTGGAAAATCTTTCATATGACCAGGAAAAACAGGAGAACATGATAGAATGAGCAATAGTAATCTATCACAGTTCCAAGAGAAAATATTTCACAATGAGTTCAAACAATAAGTGCACAAAGATACTAAAACCTTGGTTTATACCTTACTTTAGTTATATACATACTGTTTTTTGCGTTGAAATATGAATTTCCATAGCTTAATTTAAGCCAGTGATAATGTGATCCTGATTATGCTCTAAAGATGTTTTCCTGAATATGCTCAGAATTTTTGTATAAAAGAAATTGCAACATCTGGTAATAAAATTTCCACAAACACTGTAGTTCCCCTTTTCACTGAGAATCCATGTTTTAAGGCAAACTTTAGAAACCCATTTAATCAAAAGTTTGCTATAAATAAAGGGGCCTTCATAGTGGTGCCATGCACTGTTATGCTAGAAACTGCAAACTTACCAGGAGAGCAGTAAGCTCTTTCAGAGTCTCCAATTTTAAACCATAGATTGGTCATTTTCCCCTAAGAAGCCAAATAAATACATTGTATCACCTCAAAACCATATACTCTTCTTGCCCTGTACTACACAATTTCTGTGTGGCTGCTGTATCTTCCACACACTGGGTTGTGTAACTACTGGAGAGTTGCAGGGAGCATTCACAGCTCCTCAGAGACACTGCAAGTAGCTATAATAGGGAGAGCTGTCAAACAGTTTTTACCAAAACTCCAATCCACTGTGTCTGTAAACATCAAAGACACAAAATGGATAAGAAAGCACCATAGAAATTTATAGAAACTAAGAGAACAATAGTCAGAGTCTCAAATACAATTTGAAAAATGTATATAAGTTGAGCCTGCAAGCCTTTTACAATGTGAGCAAAAGGTACTCTACAGTGGAGGAAGAGCTCTGTGTCTCGGCTGGAAGAGGATAGTAGATGCTCCTTCCTCTCCCTCAAAACTGTGTCCTGGAAGACTCTGAGTTCTGCAGCTAACATGGGTTGTTTTCCTGATAATCAGCTGAAAATGTTTGTTTAATTAGTTTTAGAAAACAAGATACGATAAATAAAAATATTGCATATTAAAAACTACATTGAAATAAACCAGCAAGACTAATTTTTAGCTTTCTCCTAAAGATGTTAGTTGTCCCTTTATCATAATTAACCAAGGAAATAGGATTTCTGTAGGTCAATATCACCACACATTAAAAGGATCTGAAATTTACTTGTTTACTCAACTAAATAAGGGGAATTTTAAGTTCATTATATCCCCCTCCTACCTCCTTATAGTTGTTTTCATTTCATCCACCCACAGGAAATTTCTACAACCTCATTAAGTCAGACTACCAAAGATTGTTCAACAAATGAACCCCTTCTTGTCTCTCTCCTGAAATCCAGCTGTGCTTACAGGAACCAAGAACCTTGAAGTGCAAGGATTTTGACCTTCTGCTTCCTAGAAACAGTCTGTGGGCCACCCACTCTGTCAAGTGCCATGAAGTTTTACTCTTGAAATAGATTTTTCCGTCTCTTTAATGCTGCTATGTTCCTGAGATTTGGGTTCTCTTTCCACTGCACACTCTTGTCAGGTAATATCATCTACTTACTCGATTTCTATTTCGCTCTGTTTGATCATCTGCCTGTTTGTTGCTGATCCTCAAAATCTTGAATATGTCTCCCAACTGAACTGTACATCTGCCTGTTGTTTTAAACATGCTTCACTGCCAGGTGTCCTGGCCAGAAATCTAGCCATTATCTGCAACTCCTCCCTCCTCTCTTTAATCAATTAAATGTCTAAATTCCTCCTCTATTTATGCAGTTCTTTGTCTTCAGTTTTGATTACTGCAAAAGAGTCCTAATCATTCTTCTTGCCTCCAGTCTTGTTCTATTCTGACCATTTTTCCACACTAAAGCCAAGAAATATCTTCCAGGAATGAAAATCTAACTATTTATTTGCTCAAAACTCTTCCATGTGTTTCCATTGCCCTGTGAAGGGAACACATCTTACAACAGCCTTAAAGGTTTGACTGCTTCTATCATCATCTGTATCGTTTGGCAAAACTGCACATTCCCTCAAGAGTTCATTTCAGCTAATTATGCCCACTTTGTCCATTTGACACATGGTGTTCTTTCAAGATACTCAGTTCCTTTTGCAATACTATCTGTACTTCCTCTCCACCTTTCTCAACTTCACCTGAATTATCCACTTCGTATTTTAGACTGTAGATGAACCAAATCCCAAGATTCCTTGTGTTCAGTGTTGATTATATGTTCCTCAGGTGTACTCCTCAGAATCCTGCAATATGTTATTAAGATATATTGTTACTGTCAGTGTCATACAGGCATTAGCCACCCAACCCCACAGATGTGAGCACTGTGTTTGTCCTACTAGTTCTGGGTCTCCACAGTTTAATATAATATTAGACACATAGCAAGTGATCAATACATATTTGCTGAACAAGCATTAAATAAAGCAGAGAGGGGAATCTGACATTCTTGGAGCTTTTTGTTAAAGAAAGGAGGTAGAGCAACTCTCAGTTTGTGAGACCTTTCTCCTTTCAGTCTATTCATATACTCCATAGAGACATCATGTCAGGGTAGTCACAGTCGCTACCTGTTTCATCCCTGGAGGCTCCGCCCACAGCAAATGTTTTCTTGACCTTTCACTAAAGGAAGAACAACTTAATGCTTGAGAAAATATTTCCAGAAAGAAAGTAGTACATGTAACAGATTTAAATTTGAGGACAACTACTATGAAAACAGCATAAACTCAAGGTTGCCTAATTTTATAGTAGCTGTGATTATCGTTTCCTCTTTTTATCTCCATCTTTCTGGGAAATTGTGTCGTCTTCTTTCTACCTTCTCTTTGTCTGATCTCTAAACTTAGGAGTTCCTTAGGGAACCATCCACTCATAGCACAGAGTCTCCATAGACACTGAACTCTACCTCTTCATTTTCACACACCTATATATACAAATAAATGCAAGTCTCCATCTTCACCCTTGCACTTTGGTCACAACACCTGCCCAACACCTAGATCCAGTGTCCTACAGGCAGCTCCATCACAACATATCCTCAATGGAATTATCTCTAACAACAAGCATCCCTCCTTTCTATCTGTAGCCCTGTCTTCACTCAGACATTCTTGACACAGACATTCTTGATAACTCCTTTACCCTCTCCTATGTGTGGTAATGTCACAAGAGCCACCCCTTACATAGGTTTTTGTTCTATTCCCCAGCTTCTGGGATATCCCAGCCACAATTAGATCTTTGCCATCTTTTGCCTGAGTAAACCTAAAAGACCTTTATTTTTATCTTATATCTGCAACAACCTTATAACTAGCTTCTCCATTTTCAGGCTTGCCCATGTCCTGCATCTTCTCCATTTTCCTCACAATTGCCAGGGGGACCTAATCTAACTATTTGTCTAATAGCTTCACTTTCTTCTTCCCTGCTGAAAATCTTTAGTAGTCTTTTCAACGATGGATTTTTATTATTAGAACAAATGAGAAGTTTTTCAATCAGAATTGATGGTGGACATCTACCTTGGTCCAACTAAATCTTAATCTCAGGGAGACTGCTAAAGCACATGCACCTCTTATAAATCTCCGGAAGACCATGGGATGCATGCGACTTTCTTCAACGCAGTCCTCGTCCATTTCTCCATCCCAACTACTATATCATTTCACACTCTGTGAACTTTTGTGATAAACATGATGTAAGTTTTCCTGTGCACTCTATCCTGTGCACTTTCACACAGGGTTCATTCTATTGCCCCCAGTTAGCCCCTCCTACCTACCTTCATTCCTCAGTTTGCTCCACTTAATCTTTAGGGAGCCACCTGAAGCATCATCTCTTCTAGGCAGAATTCTTTGATTTCTCATAAACCCCCAAATTACCCCTTTCAGGACCAGATCCCAGATGTGATCACAACTGCTTTTAGATCCTCCCATAAACAGCCCAACCTGTAAATTACTGCACATTAAAGCATTTACCTACAATAAATATTAATAAGGGTATTTCCTGTGATGCCGTTGAGAATAAGGATCTGGCTTTCATGTCCAGAAGGTTAGGTCTACTGCAGTCCCAGCTAGGGAAACCCAGAGGCCATACCATGACATAAGTTCCAGTAGTGATTTTGGATGGGGAATCTGAGAAGTTTCTCAAGAAGCCCTTTATTGTGTTAGATATACAAGCAATAAATCTGGAGCTATGTTTAAATTTTCCAATAGAAGCCAAATGACTAATGAAAGTAGAGAAAAAGAAAAAGATGTGTATCAACAGACTCAGGTTTCAAGTGTGACATTTGGAACTAGAGATTAGAAAGCAACCTGGAGCAGTCTCCTGGTTTGGATCTAGATGTTCAGTGGTCTTAGCCTCTGGATGTATATAAAGGCATAGATGAAGAGTAGGAGACAGACAGAGACAATGGTGTACAGGAGCACATGCATGTGTATGTGTATGAGTGTGTGTGTTTCCTAATTGGCACTAAGGAAGATTCTCTCCTTGAGAAAGCTTTAGCCAGGCTCCTCTAAACTGCTTCTCAAGTAAGCCTAAGTTTACACAAACTGCAGATTCAACACAAATTATTCAATTCACTCCTGATGCCCACATTTTAAAACTTGACTGTATATTAACAAAGTATCTTAATAGCACAAACCTGTATACTTAGGATGATGACTCCTGCCCATTAAGTTTCTGCATGAGAAAACTGAAGGATACCAAAACAATTTTTGTTTTATTTTAGCCAGCACCTGAGACAGATCCCCTACCTCCCAGTCTCCGAAGGAGAGTAGAAACCTAACTTTGATAAGCACCAGTGAGCAAATCCAGATGGGTTCACATGGACCAACCCCCTTTTCCCTTTCCTGCATTTTGCAAATTTCCACTCCCCTGATTCTTCTCAAATCCTTGCCATTCTTCCCCCTTGCTTCTCTTTCCTCCTTTAAAATCTGCAGTTACAACTGCACACATTGAAGTTGACTTCAGCTCATGATGCTATTGCAATAGTCAGTTCTTGATTAAAATTTGCCTTTATGATTTCAGTTAGCTCCTGGTTTTGTTATCTCTGACAACATCCTCAGCAATATGCATCCTATCATCCTAGTGTATCTGATTCGAGGTCTGTATGGCACTTAGTGGGGTGAATGTCTCCAGGAAAGGATCAATGAGCAAGAAGAAGACCAAAATCAACCAAGTGATGTTTGGAGGCAAGTATGATTCAGGCATTATGGGTGACATGCCTTAAAGAAAGATAATTTTTAACAGGGAAAACAGCTGAATTATCAATTGAATATTTTTGAAAAAAAATACTCTCTCTGGTAAGGCTTTTTAAATAAAATGTACTCTTGTTCCATAAACTTACTCTCTTACCTTCTCAATTTTCTTCTTAAATTTTACTATTTTTTAAGCATTTATTTCTTCCTACAGAAAACAATACCTTTTTTGTCTCATGAGTTTCTATACACGATAAAATGGTAATATAAGAAAATTTATTACGCTATTATAATATGAATTATTTATATTTAGGAATATGGCTTAATTCATACAATCAAAATTTCTTTGTTAATTATTTAACTATTTTCTGGTCTTTAACATTTGTTCCTATGATAGCTATACAGGCAGTTTATAATTTACTGTTAATGACTTAAGGATCCAGAAAACAACCTTAGATTAAGATAACGTAAAGCAGACAGTAGATATACTCAATAGATTTACTTTGATTAATTCACTTAGCATCAATGCATACCACATTTCAAAAGTGAGCATCCATCAAATTTAAAATGAATGATCTTAAATGATTTTAATAATTGCATAAATGGTTCAACAATTTTCATTACATGTGATCTAGGAACATGCATTTCATTCCTTACTAATCTGCTTTGTTGACTTAACATATCAATTATTTGTTTTGGTAGGAATGAAGAAAATAATCATGGAAGGATAGCCATGGGAGGTATGTGTCTTACTGCTGTAAATAACACACATGGTGGGTGATGACACCAAACAGCTAGTTTACACAAAGACCTAAATGGCACATTTTGGCACATCTTTCTAAGCATAATATCCACTGATCTAAAAAATGAGAAAATGTTATAAAAATAGAAGAGGTAGAAAACCCTAGACAAGTTAAAGTACAAAAACATGTAGGCAAAGTTATTTGAATCAGGCAACATTTTAATATATCAAATACTGATTCTAATAACTATGTATAAAGTAATCCAAACAAAGGACACTAACTATGTCAAAAGGCAGCAAGTATCCTGACCACCCCAGAGTCCTTTGCCAGGTTTAATAGTCTCTGATTATACATGTGGACATCCCCTGGTTACAATGGTACTTTTATTATTGATATTATAAAAATAACCATTCTCTAAATAATTACACATAGTAAATAAATTTAGGACTATACACAAGAATTTGATTAATTGCAGTTTCTTTAAGGATCCCTTTTAACTTCTTCTGCCTGTTTTACAGACCTGTATGGGAGAAATGAAACAAAAGAAAATACTTTTAATACCTATAGTGCACCATAGAAAGATTGAGAATTTAATGCTTTCCTCTACTATGTGTGAAATTTTACATTGGCATTAACATTAGAGTACAGCTCCACCAGTCATATTTTTCTTATAGTATACCAATTTCTGTGTGTATGTTTAAAATTCTAACCAGATTAGAATGGCTATGTCCACATTTCTAGAATATTTTATGTGTTATTCAACTTTATATAAATGTTATATTCAATATTTCTGATTTCTTAATTAGACCATAAACATTTTGCAAGAACACTATCAATATCCAAATTTCTCACAGGCCTGAGAGAGTATAATTTGCTCAATAAACATTTATTTAATAGAAGAGAAAGAGCAAAGAAAAGAAGAAAGGAGAGAAGGAAAAGAGAATTCAATTTTTTTCGGCACATATTTTCCCTTATCTGAAATGCATTAATTACCCCAACCAACTTCTGCTCACTTGTTTGTTTGACTAACCCTACAATCCTTTGGTGTTTAGGGTTAGTTTTAAGCCTTAAATATCATTTTCTCTGGAATTTTGATTACTCAATGAAGTAGAATTCTTTACTGCCTGTACTTATTCTAGCCTAATGACTCTGTAACAAAAATTATCAACATATTATGTAACTATGTATTACATGCCTTCTCCACAATATAATTATTTCCATGATGAGAAGAACCACAGTGGGTACCATGTTAAATGTGAATCCTACTAACTACTGATCAGGTTAGAGCTTTTATATTGAAGAACATTACTTCGTACAGAGAACATTGAATGATTGAAGAAGACAACTAATCATATGGTAGTTGTGTAATATAGTAGTATAGTCATTACATGGAAGAAAGACACAAGTATTGTCTGTGACTCAAAAGGAGAGAACCACAAAGAAGAAAACTATAAGGGCTTTGTATATTCAAGCAAAATAAGAGCAACTTATTTTATTTTATTTTATTTTATTTTATTTTATTTTATTTTATTTTATTTTTTGGTACTGGGGATTGAACTCACTACCTCACACTTGCCAGGCAGGTGCTCTGCCGCTGAGCTATATCTCAGGCCCTTTTACAATTTCTAAACAAAGGATTTTAAACACATTTTATAACTTAAGATTTATACTCTTAGTATGCAAATATTATACTCGCAGATGATCAAAGAGTGAATATCACACCACAAAGAAACAGCCACTGGTGGCGTTTTTGTTTGTAACCACTCAGGCAGCATTCTGTAAATGTAAATTTATGACCATGTATGTACTTGTGCAATACATGTTAAAAAAGAGTTATATTTAATATCCTCCCTCATAACTCGTTTTATTACCTTGTTTTGTTTTTGGCAAAGTACTGAGAAAAAGCTTTTCACATTAACACAACTGAATATATATTTATTCAGTTGGTATCAGAATACATATATATCAAATTAATACATATCTCATTCTTTCTAATGGAATCACTGCTTTCCATTATATATATTGCTAATAATTTTCAATCATCTTTTCTGTTGGTTTTTAAATGTTTCTATGTTTATATGCTTTCCCATGCCGTACTGTAAAATTTTTCCATGCCTTATAGTAATATATTTTATGTAAAAAACATGTGGCAGTGAATATACTATTCTGATGGCTACCTATTGGTACTTTGCAGAAATTATTGGATCAATGAGTGTCCAGAGAAAACCAAAACTGCATGGGCACCTAAGGGAGATAGTGAACTCTCCAGTACTTAAGAGTTTCATATATAGTCTGGGTAAACATTTGGTAGGAGTATCGATAGAAGAGAACAACTGTCCTCATTGGATTAGGAGAGAAATAGATGACTAAAAATCTTTCCAATTTTTATATTCTATGAATTTCTGAGCAGGTAGAACAAACTTAACACTTTAGTTCTCCTTTGTGATTTACAAAGAAGATAACTACCGATGATTTTAGTCTTTGTACAGAAAACTCATAGGTAGCTTCATGTTTAAGGCTGTGAAATTGTTTAAAGATGCTATAATTCTGGGGAGCATTTGATGACATCATACTCTATAGTCTAAAGAGTGGAAAATATGTTTCAACTCATATCTATCCAGAAATTATGTTCCCTGTAAAGGAGAAAAGTATTAAAATCCTGGTTATACCATGTCAGCATAGAGAAATATAGAATAAATGAAGACGTGAGATCTACAACACATCACGCATGCATACACACACATACACACAAATAAAATAAGACATTGTTCAAAGTGCTCCATGCAAAACCTTTTTTCATTAGAACATAGTGTTTTTAAAACCTGAACACTGAGTAGTTATAGATAATGCTCATAATTACCTGACATTGACATTAAGTCCCCTGAGCAAACATACCAGAGTAGACCAGGGTGGGGCAAGAAGAGCATGGAACACAAAGAAGATCAGCAGAACCTGTGCAATGAAAGAAAAAGAGGTAATACATGGTGGTAGCACAAAAATATCTATTAAGCACAACCTCCTGCAGGTTTAAGGAATTTCTAGTGAAAGCTAATTGACATTAATAACAAAACTGCCCTTAGATTTTGCAAGAAGCTGCAGTTACCTGTACCTGTTTTAAAATGTATATATTCTCATTCCATAACTTCATCATTTTTAATTTAAGTTTTTGTTAGTTTTTAAAATAAAATTAAGGCAAAATGCCCCTCCAGGTGGTGTTGTGAATGCAGATGGGGACTATGGGAAGACTCCTCTAAATTTCAGTCCTGAATTTGATGCTCAGCAGGACTTTGGCAGGAAAGCCAGGCACCCTGACACAACTTGTTCAGCACTAGATATCTATGTGTCATAGTGATGTTATTAAATTTATAAATTATACTATCATCATGAAGCTATGAAATTTATATGATGTAGTGTGTATACATACATATTATTACATGCTAAATGTAACTCTTCTAAATCCAGAAGAATATAAAGCTATCTCTGAAGGAAGAAAAATAGTACTTAGTGGGATAATGGGACAAAAACTGTTCTAGTTGAAAGAAGTGGAAAAATAAGAAAGAAGGTGATAGCAGATGAAATAATGAAATTAAAGTAGGTAAGAAAACCCATGTATCTTGAAGAGAACAAAATAGAATAAATCCAAATTTTCAAAAACCAACTCTAGGAACTCTTGTCTTACAAGAAGTTCACATAGGTGATCCATAAACAAATTTTTCATTCTTTAAAGAATTTTGGACAGCATCATACTATGTCTCCATTTTGTAAAAGCAAAATATTCAACAGTATATTAAAATAAAGAACTGTTGAGCCTGATATTAACCAAAATTAGTTGATAAAAGATTTTTATATAACACTCATGCCTAAAAATTCTTTAAAG
>RJWM01042197.1:0-13996 GCA_004363535.1 Dasyprocta punctata | reverse complement strand
TTGACAATGGTTGCAATATTGCGTATTGTTATCTTTAAAATGGTTACTTACATTAACAGATATAGACATGCAAAATTGATCTAATCATATGAGTATTAATTGTTCTTTCTCAATAACGAATACATTCAGCAGTGTGTTCATTTTAGTTATCTTACATATACATATATACAGGTTTATATCTTTTCCTCTTCCCTTTTCTGGGAAAGACTAGTTTTAAATTTGAAGTTTTGTATGTGAAAAAAATACATTGAGATAGAAAATTACCGAGTAAGAGGACTTATATAGAGTGGTCAGAGAACACTTCCTTGGAGAATGATATTTAAACTGGAATTTAAAGACTGAGCTGGACTCATTATAGGCCCCGCTGAGGAAAATGCATTCTGTAATGGAGAGAGCATATCAAAGACTGACCATGAAGGGAAAGTACAGAGCAAGTATCTCAGAACCAGGCAGGAGGGTGGTGTGTCTGGAAGGCAGTGGGTATAGACTGAGGGACAGGAGCTGCTGCTGGACAATAAGGCCTGGGTCAGATAGGGTAGGAATCAACTGGAGAATCTCTCTTAGAAAATCAAATGACCTCAGAATCACCAAAGAATATCTGTGGTTAATGTAAGGCATTTGGATCTTATTTGAAGTTTGAAGGGAACTATTAATGACTTTCAGACAGGAAAGTGATTGGATCCAGGCATGTTTCATAAAACTCACTCTGGCTTCTGTGTGGAGGATGGCTTGGAGGTAAGCCTGAAAGGGCTAGGAAGGTAGGTGAGGAGACCATCAAGACCATCTGTGTTAGTCAGCTTCCTCATCACTGCGATAACATAACTGATACCTGCAGCTTATAGGAGGGGAGGTTTATTTTGGTTTATGGTTTTCAGAGAATTCAGCCAATGATAGACTGGTTCCAGGGCAGAAATGGTATGGTGGAAGGGCATAGCCAAGGAACACTGCTCATCCCAAGGCAGCCAGGAAATGCAACGAGAAAGAAGGAGCTGGGGACAGCAGTATACCCTTTCAGGTCAGGTCCCCAGAGATCCACTTCCAACTAGGTCCGACCTGTCAGCACATCCCACTACTGAACTCTTCAACAGATACGTCCACTGATGGGTACTATGCCCTATGATCCAACAACTTTCAAACACATGATACTTCTGGGGGAGGTTTATTTTATATCTAAACCATAATACCACCCATAAGAGACATTGGAGAGAGTGGAACTAGATGATAGGAGTGGTGAAAGTCGAAAAAAGAGGTTGACAAATCTCTATCTATCTATCTATCTATCTATCATCTATCTAAATCTATCTGTCAGGGTTTATCGGGGACCCGGCCTAGATCCCCAATCTTCCAAACGAGTGTACAGTGAAGGTTTAAATAAATGAGACAAGTGGTATGATTTTAGGGCTCCAGGAGGATCAAAGCCCCTGCAGAGTTCTTGACTCTGTGGCTATCATGAGGGCTAAGACAAAGAGCTTCTCTGGACCACCCATATATATTTTCAAATAGACAAACAGAGGGGATACTGAGGGAGGTGCTGAGGGAGGTGCTGGAGCTGAGCAGGACTTGGGAGTCACTTCAAGGACCTCTCCAAGTAGGACAGAATGCCAGAAAAGGAGAACTATCTTATCTCCAAGATGGCCTTTGTGATAGGACTGTGATGCCCTACAGAGTAAGATACCTGCAGGGCAGTCTCTATTAACATAATTAATTATGGAGCCAAGATGTCCTCAACTGTGACCTTCTTTACCTTTCCCTTTGCGATATCTCTGACCTCATTGACCACTACAGGCCTCGGTCAGGACCAGTGATTCATAGAGATTCATTTATTATGAATCAGCTCCCATCACCAGGCAAGGGGCCTAAGCCTAGGACAGGCTCACAGATAAATAAAATGCCAATTAGTAAATTTTAAATCCTGCTCAGAGTCGCTTTGTAGTGGTCTCCAACAAGGGTTCACTAGAGAAACAGGTTTAATATAAAGTAAATAGAAAGGATTTACTAAGTTGGCCTACAATGTCTAACTGTGGAATCAGGGTGGAAGATTGCAAAATGGCAGTCTGCATGATGGAGAGCTGGAGGATCCAGTCAAAGATCAAAGGCCTGGAGCTCACTGCAGAGTCTGGTTCCATGTAAGAAAACTGAAGGGTCTGCATTGAAAGCCTGAAGAAAATGGAGACAGACAACCAAAAGCAATGGTGAAGACTGGAGTTTCTCCAAAGAAGTATTGGAATGACTTCTCCCTTTTATTCTGTTCAGGCTGCAGTTCTATTGGTTGGTGTGCTTACATCCAGGGTAGCAATTTACATGTCACTCACCCACAGACACACCCAGAACTGTGCTCCCCTAAGCCACCAGGCATTTTTTTTTCATATCAGGAATCAAACTAAGGACCTCGTGCTTGCCAGGCAAGTGCTGAGTCACTAAGCTAAATCCCCAGCCCTACTAGGCATTTCTTAATCCATTCAAAGTGACCCATCATAATTAACTGTTGTTGCTGTTGTTAGAACTGAACCCAGGGTCTTATGCATGCTAAGCAGCAGTATCATTGAGTTACATCTCCAGCCCTTTGAGATACATTTAAAAATTTTTTTTAATTTGAAGGGAATAAAACCCAATGGAATAAAATGGAATAGAGTAATTAAAAACAAAACAATGAATATGATACATGACTTTAAAAAATGATAAAAGGAAATCAACAATGGCTACCATTAATGCCTCCTATTATCTTCAAAATAACTGCTCATTCCATCAGGCATAACAAAATCAAACAAAATAGTACAGAATAAAACCAATAAAAACAAAACAATGGAAGCAATACAGGACTTCAAAATAATAGTAAAACAACAGTGGTTACCATAATGCCTCTTGTTATCTTCTAAGTGGTTGCCTATATCATCAGACATAATACAATCAAACAAAACAAAATAGAATAAAATCACTCAAAACAAAGCAATGAAAGCAATACAGGGCTTCAAAATAAGCCAACAGGAAATCAATAATGGTTACCATAATATATTTTGTTATCTTTGAAATAGCTGTCCATGCCATCAAATATAATAAAATTAGACAAACCAAAACAGAATAAAACCAAACTAAACAGAACAATGGAAACAATACAGGATTCAAATCATGATAGTAGACTAACAATGACCACTACTTTCCCTTTTTAGACACTTTCTTCCCTTTAGAGCATTGTTCTCTCTCCTTCGACTTTCAGTCTATGAATTCCCTTTCGAGTTAAATGTGTTTCTTGTATAAAGCATATTGATGGATCCTGTCTCCTGATCCACTCTGCCTGTACTTCTCTTTATTGGTGAACTGAGACCATCTATACCAATGGTTATGACAAACACGCACTGCCTCATTTCTGCCATACTATTTTCCTGCTGTTGGCTGCCTACTTTTCCTCTCCATTCAATTGTCTGCTCCACTAAGTGACACCCCTTCTGCTGCTGTTCTTGGAGCTGTGGTCCTTTTTTTTTTTTATCTCTCTCTCTAGAATGTCCTTCAGTATTCTTTGTAGGGTTGGTTTAGTGGCCATGAATTCCTTCAGTTGTTCTTTGTCATGGAAGTATCTTATTTCTCCATTAATTTTGAAAGATAGTTTTGCAGGGTACAACCACCTGGGCTGGAAGTTGTTTTCTTTCAGGACTTGAAATATTTCACTCCAAGATCTTCTTGACTTGATGGTTTGTGTTGAGAAGTCTGTTGTGATTCTGAAGGGTTTTACTTTATAGGTGATCTGTTTCTTTTCTCTAACAGCTTTTAATATTCTGTTCTTGTGTTGAATTTATGGGATCTTGACTATTATATGTCTGGGTGTAGATTTATTTTGGTCATGACTAGCTGGAATTCTATATGCTTCCCTTATCTGAATGTCACTTCCTTTTCCCAAGCTTGGGAAGTTTTCAGATATTATTTCTGTAAATAGACGTTTAATGTTCTTTGTGCTGACCCCTGCTTTTTCACTCACACCTATTACTCTTAAGTTATGTTTCTTTGAGTTGTCTTGAAGTCGTTGAATTATTACTTCCAGTTTCATTGTTATTTTAAAGAGATCTTTTCTTTTATGATCACAAACTGCAAACCTGTCTTCAAGGTTTGAAAGTCTATCTTTAGTTTCTTTCAAGTGGTTTTGCCAGCTTTCAATGGAATTTTTAATTTCCTGGATATCTCTTTGAATCTGTTTCATGTATTCTAAATCTTTTTTTGTATTGTTCATCCAAGGTTTCCCTCATTTTCCTATGCTCCTCCATTTTTTAAAATTATGTCTTCTTTAGAGATGCCTAGCAATTCTTTTATTATGTTTTCATTTCTTCTTTTACCTGAGTTAGTATTTCTGTTCTAATTGTCCTTTATAGTCTCATGAAGATGTTTCTTTAGCTCAGTTGCCATTGCTTCAGAAACTTTAGGTTTGCGACTCCCAGTCCCTTCCGTGTTTGCATCTCCTGGACTTGCTCTGCTTGGATTGGAGGCCAGAGACTGCCTTTTGTTTCTTCATCTTGACATATTCCTGGGGTGCTTCTGGACAAGTGGGTACTGGGGTCCCAGGCACTTCCCTCATTGTTTACAATTTCTCTGAAGCAAGACTGTTTGGCTCTTCTAGCCAGTGCTGGCTATGGGTATCTGATAGTGACCATTGGGTGCACTGGTGCAGGGCTGTCTGCTGCTTTTCCCAGTCTGTGTTGGCTCTCTGGTGGCTGGTGGAGTGTGTGTGGCGCAGGGCTGGCCAGTGCCTTCAGACCTGGGCTGGTCACCTCTGGGGATCTTCCACTACCACCCCTGGAGTGTGCGTGGGGGCAGGGCTGGCTCCTGCCTCCAGACTGAGCTGACTACCTGCAGGGAACCTCCAGGATGGCAGCTACAATGCGTGCAGGGGGAGGCTCAGTCTAAGCAATTTCCATGGGTCTGCGCCCAGCTAGGAGCTGCTGGAGGAAGCCAGCAGCAGTTCTGGTTCCAGGCTTATCCAGCCCAACTCCAAAATGGTTCCTGGCCAGTCGTTCTCTCCCGTGGGAGGACCAAATCCTCTGCACTCACCACCAGTCAGTGCAGTCTTCCTGGTCCGCTGCTCCTTTCCACTGCTGCTCCCCTTCAATGCTGCCTCTCTCTGCAGAGGCCTCCAGGGTTGCCAGCTGCCACATCACCTTGATCATGTGTCCCCAGGTTCCAACAGCTTCTCTAGCACAGTGGGTCCAGTTATGGGTGAAAGTGTCACCAGCTACTGCCTTCTTCTTTATTTAAATTTTTCTTTTTACTCTTTCTGTGGGCTTCAGTTCTCACTTTGCATTCTTTCTGGGTCCAGGGGACCCACTTCCTTCCTCTTGTCTCCCCATGATGCTATATTCCAGCATCTGGACTGTATCTCTCAGGGAGACTGTTTACTCTGCTGCCTACTGTTCCACCATCTTCCTGGAAGCCCATTTTTTTTTTGAGACAGGTTCTCACTGTGTAGTTCAGGGTGGTCTTGAACTCTCTATGAAGCCTAGGCTGGCCTTGAACTTGCACTGATCCTTCTGCCTCAGTCTCTTGAGTGCTGGGATTACAGGCATGTGCCATTATGCTTGGCTTTTGAGATATATTTTCAAGGGAATATTGATAGAGGTTACATTTATATTTTCTTTAGTGACAGAAGGACTTTAAAAGAGAAAATCACCCTGAGTCACTGAAGGCAGGCTCCTGTGCCACATCTTCTCTTAGAAAGGGTCTTACAGTACTTTTGAATTTGTTTGAGAATCTCCCTTAAAAAGTTGAATGATTTTGGATTCAAAAAGGTTGTTTTCTTTTAGAAGGCTCTCTATTCTCTCTCTTTTCTATTACAGTGGTTTCTACTCTTTTACTCTGAGTATTTCCCCCCAATTTCCCCATCTTTCTCTTTTTAAATATTTCTCCAGCAAGATGCTAGCCTTATTAATTTTCATCTTTCTTCTTTCCTTAAATGTTTTAACTTATAAATGTTTCTCCATGTACTGACAGGGTTTTTTTTTGTGTATGTGTTTTCATTATTGTTCAATTTAATATGTTTTCTAACTTCCAACTCAGTACTTTTAGACCTATGAAGTAGTTAGAGGTATTTCTAAACATATGGCTCTTTTTAGGTATCTCTCTTGCTCTTTTTTTTTTTTTTTGGCAGTATAGCCTTCACATTTCACTCCAGCCCTTTGTTTATTTATTTTTTTTAAATTTTGAGACACAGTCTTGCTAAGTTGCCTAGCCTGGGCTTGGGCTTGTGATCTTCCTGTTGGAGCTTCCCAAGAGTACTTAATTACAGGGAAGTGCCAACATGCCTGGCTTAGGGATTAGTTATTTCTTACTGTTGACTTCTTTCTTAATTTTATGCTGGTCAGAGAATAGAGTCAGTATAATGAAAATTCAATCTGTTAAAAAGTGTCATACTTTGCAGCCTTCTACATGATCAGTTTTAAAAAGAAATTTATTTTAGACAGAATAAAACCAAGTGAAATAAAACAAAATAAAGCCAATCAAAACAAGACAGTATAAATGACACAGGATTTCAAAACAAGATAATAGGAAATCAATAATAGTTACCATAATGCTCTTGCTGTCTTCAAAATAGCTACCCATACCTTCAGACATAGTAAAATCAAACAAAATAGAAACAGAATAGAACCAATAAAAGCACAACAATGAATGCAATACAGGACTTCAAAACAAGATAATAGTAAATACAAAATGGCTACCATAATATATCTTGTTATCTTTGAAATAGCTGCCCATGTCATCAGATACAACAAAATCAAACATGATAAACCAGAATAAAACCCAACCAAACAAAACAAAGACAATGATACAGGATTTTGAGGCAAGATAATAGGGAATTAACAATGGCCATCACCTTCAGAAGATGATCCCCCATATATGCTACATTGCATATTGTTGTCCTCTGAATAGATGATTAGACTACTGGTTTTAGGCTGGCAAAGTCAGTGAAACACTAAACACTACAAGCATTAAGTTGTGTTTTACCTCATTAGCTATCATCACAACCTGTGTTTCTCTGGATTGGTCAGTTGTTTATGGGGGGCTGGGGGAAGGAACGTTGGCTCTTCTTGTTTCCCTGCCCAAGCACTGGAAGGGGCTGATGTCTGGCTCTTCTCCAGTCAGCCTGTGAATGGTGCCAATTCACAGGAGAGGACTGGTGTCTGGCTCTCCCCTAGTCAGCCCAGACATGGTGCCGACTCACAGGAGGTCTTAGCTTCTTTTTCAAAAGTTGTCCATTTCTTCTAGATTTTTCAGTTAATTGGCATATAGATTGTGAAAATATTTCTTAGTGATCTTCTGAATTTCTGTGGTATCTGGTGTAATGTTTCATTTTTCATCTTTAGTATTATTTGGTGTCTCTCTCTGTTAGTTTAGCTAAAGGTTTGTCAATTTTGTTTCTCTTTAAAGAATTATTCTTTGTTTAATTGATTTTTCATATTTTTCTTTTTTAAATTTTATTTTAAAGAGGATATAACAGAATAAACCCAATCTAAACAAACCAGTGTAAGAGATACAGGACTTCAAAACATTATGAAATCAACAGTAGTTACCATAACGCCTTTTGAGGTCTTCAAAATAACTACAGATAACTTCTGACATAGTAGAAATCAAATAGAACAGAATAGAATAGAAATAATAAAAACAAAACAATGAATGCAATAAAGGACTTCAAAACAAGCCAGTTATAAATCCAGTTGAGGCCTGCACATGGTGCTGGTTCCCAGACTGGGCTTGTTTGCTTGTGTCCATTGTTCTCTTTAACCCTGGTCTGTGAGTGGTGCTGACTCATGGGGAGAGGCTTGGGTCTAGCTGTTCCCAATCTGCTGGCAGTCTGTGCATGATGTAGATTCCCAGACTGGGCTTGTTTGCTGGTGTGGCCATTGTTCTCTCTTGCTATTAACTCCTGAACTTTTCTTTTTTTTCTTTTTCTTTTCTTTCTTTTTTTTTTTTTTTTTGTGGCACCGGGGATTGAACTCACAACCTCGCACCTGCCAGGGCAGGTGCTTAAGCTGCTGAGTCAAACTCCTGGCCCTAGTTTTTTGAGGCAGGGTCACACTATGTAGCTCAGGCCAGCCTTGCACTCATGTTGTAGCCCAAGCCGGCCTCAAACTCACAACGCTTCTCCTACCTTAGCCTCCTGAGTGCTGGGATTAAAGGCGTGCGCCACCACGCCTGGTTTGAACTTTTCTTTTAATGTCTATTTCTGCTTTGATCTTTTTTCTTTATTTCTACTGATTTTGGAGTTGGTTTGTTCTTATTTTTCTAAGGTCTTAAGATGCATCATTATACTATTTGAGACTTTATTTATTTATTTATTTTTTGTGGCACTGCAGATTGAACTCACAGCCTCGTGCCTGCCAGGCAGGAGCTTAAGCCACTGAGCCAAACTCCCAGCCCTTGTTTTTTGTGGCAGGGGCGCACTATGTAGCTCAGGCTGGCCTTGTGTTTGGCGTTGTAGCCCAAGCTGGCCTCGAGCTCACAAAGCGCCACCTACCTCAGCCTCCCGAGTGCTGGGATTAAAGGCATGTGCCACCACACCTGGTTGAGGCTTTATTTAAAAAATTACATTGTTATAAACTTCCCCATAGTACTGCTTTTGCTGTATCCTAAAGAGATTCTGAAATGTCATGTTTCCATTTTCCAACTTTTCATTTTTAGTCTGTGTTTGTCTTGGCAAGTAAGTTGAGTTTGATACAAAGAATTTAAAAATCTCTCTGATTTCTTTAATGACACTTTGATAACATGTTCAATCACCATTTGTTTGTATAATTTCTGCAGTTTTTCTTTTTCTTCCTTCTCTCCTTCTCGCTTTTTCCCCTCCCTCCTTTCCTCCCTTCTTTCCCTCTTTTCTTTTATTTCTTGTACTGGGATTTGAAGCCAGGGCTTTGCACATGATCAGCAAGTTCTTTACCACTGAGTGCTACACCTCCAGCCTACTCCAGTTTTTCTTGTTATTGATTTCTAGTTTCATTCCATTGTAATTAGATAAAATGCAAACCATTGTTTCATATTTACTAAGACTCTTTTTAGAAGAGAAAAGTCAGTGCCTCCTGAGAATTGGCATTGCTGAGACTGGGTAGACCTAACAAGAAGCTAACTAGCCAGCCTTTCTGGTAAGATGCACAAGCCACATGGATTCCAGGAAGAGAAAAATCAGTGCCCCCTGAGAATTGGCCATGCTGAGACTGAGTGGACTCAACAAGAAGCTAACTAGCCAGCCTGTCTGGTAAGCTGTGCAAAACGTGAAGAATTCAGGAATAGGAAAGTCAGATAGTGCCTCCCATGAGCCTACTGGCACACGGGCTGAGAATCAACACCACCCCCATAAGCAACCCGCTGGTTCAGTGGACAGGCTGAGTTGATATTAACTAAGGTACATAAACCAACTAAATTTTTGTACTGTTTGGTTGATTTTACAGGCCTGGGGCCAGTGGTCTGAGCCTCTCTTGGGAGGATGACAGTATACAATATAGCAAATATGGGGGATTTCCTTCTATCTTGTCTTTGAGGCCCAATATTGTTCTCACTGTTTTGCTTTGTTCTGATTAATCGTTTTACCTTATTCAATATTCTACTTTGATTGACTATATTCTGTTTTGTTTTTGGCTTGATTTTGCTATGTCTGATGGAATGGACAACTATTGTGAAGATAACAAGATATACTATAGTAGCTATTGTTATTTTCTTAGTATCCTGCTTTGGCATTCTGTACCAGTTTTGCTGCTTTGTTTTGATTGGCTTTGTTCTGTTTTGTTTTGTTGGATTTTACTACCTTTAAAATAAAAAAAGACTCTTTTTATGACCTAACATATGACCTATTTTGGAAAAAATCCATGTGTTAATGAAAAGAAAAAAGTTTCTAGCTGTTGAAATATTCTGTAGATATCCTTTAAATTTACTTGATCTATAGTGCAATTTAACTGATAATTACTTATTGATACTTTTGTGTGAATGATCTATATATTGGTAAGAGTATGGTATTGAAATCACCTACTGTTCTTATGTTGGAGCCTGTCTCTTATTTTGTGTCCAGTAGTGTATATTCTATAAAACTGGGTTTTCCTATTTTGTGCACATATATTTATAATCATTACATCCTTTTGATATGTTGTTTCTTTGTTCAGTATATAGTGTTTTTTTGTCTTTTCTAAATCATTTTGTTTTAAAGTCTATTTCATCAGATACAATTATAGCTACTCCTACTTGCTTTCAGATTTTGTTTCCTTGAAATATCATGTTCCATCTTTTCATTTAAGTCTCTATTTGTACTTGCAGGTGAGAGTAGTTTGTTGTAGACAGCATATTGTTGGATCTTGTTTTTTAATCCTTTCGACCAGTCTACATCTTTTAATTAAAAAATTAAAACCATTTACATTCAGGATCATTTCTGAAAGGTACGGTCTTATCATTTTTCCCCCTCTTGTTGTTTGAATAATCTATGTTTATTTCATGCTCTCTTATTCATCTTAGTAGTTTGAAAGTTTACTGTATTGATAATGTTTGATCAGGAACTGAATTTCTCCTTTTATCAAGAACCACTCCTGCAATAATAACCTAACACCTTTTAATGCTTGTGCATTGATGACTTAGTTCCAGCACATGAACTTTTGGGGGGGGCATTTAAACTATAGCATTGTGCCCTTGCCCCCTTATGTCATAAGCCTCCCAGTGCCTTACTTCACAGGCCTTCCTGCCTATTGTTTATCTCTTTAAGAAATTGTTCATCAGGGCCGGGAGTTTGGCTCAGTGGCTTTTAGTGCCGGTCTGGTAGATGCGAGGTTGTGAGTTCAATCCCCGGTGCTGAAAAAAAAAAAAAAAGAAATTGTTCATCTGGCAATTGTGTGAAAAGTTCTATTATAATTTCTTCAGAAATGCTAAATTTTATAGTTTGGTCCAGATTTACATCTGAAATCTTGTGAAAGTGGCCTTTGCTGTCCTATTTCTACAAACATTCTGATCATATCCATTTGAGTAATCCCTCAGATTTAGTTCCTCCCTATAGCTCTTGCCTTTTTTGGGCCCTCATCAGAATTGCCTTTATTTCTCCACCTAGAGCAATATAGGGTTTTCTAGCTAGTTTTCCAAATTCTTGTAGTCCTCACCCATTACCTAGTTTCAATTTTCAGATATCTGTTGTAGGAACAACCCAAGTTCTCAGTCTCATTTCTCTCTTAGTTTATTTTATGTAGTATACCAGAATACAACCGATAGGATAATTCATAATCAATAGAAATTTTTTGGCTTTGTGGAAGGCATCATGTGTTTGAGTCAGAGAGAGAGAGAGAGAGAGAGAGAGAGAGAGAGAGAGAGAGAGATAGACAAGACAGACATAGAGTATTTATCAGGAACCCACTCCTATAATCAAGTCACTACTATGATATTGGTATTAATAATCTCTTTAAGGCCCCACCTCTCAACATTGTTGCACAGCTCATGCCAACTTTATCTAAGCATTCCTACCACAAGTTCTGTTCCTGTCTGATGTGCCTTTCTAGTAAGAAGCAGAGTAAATCAAGAAGACAAACTGTCAGTGCCATCAGATAGCCATTTGAGGAGTGCCCAGGGTGACCTGAGTACAAAGAACACTGTGTCAAAGGGCAAGTGTTTGTGGTTTGATCTTGGAGAAATGCAATGCCTGAAAGCATTGCTAAAGAGACCAGCTGGTTAATAAAAAAGAACAGGACAGTCAGAGAACAAGAAATGTGGTTGTACTATCTTAATTACCTTTGTAATAAGTTTTGATTTTTGGTACAATAAGTCCTACATCCTTGTAATTGTTCAAGACCATGTTGGGTATTCTTGGTTCATTGCATTTTTATGTAAATATTAGAACTTGTGTGTTAGATTCTACATCTCTAGATTTTGGTTGGGATTATTGAGTATACAGGACAATTGGGGGGATAGTATAGAATCTTCCAATTCATAAATGTGGAGCATCAGTCCATTTATTTATGTCTTTCTAATTTTCTTTACTAATGCTTTATAGTGCTTTCTCACTTAATCCTTTAATTTCTTGGTCTAATGCACTGCCTGGGAAATCTAGTATAATAGAAGTGGTTGATAGTAGGTATTCTTACTTCAATCCTGACCTCAGAATGTAATCTTTCAACATTTTACCATGAAATATGATATTTCCTATAGGTTTCTATGTTATCCTTTAATAAATTACAAATATTTATTTAATTTAAGGTTATGCTAAATAGAATGGTGGAGCATGCCTGTAATCCCAACTGTCTGGGAAGCTGAAGCAGAAAGATTGCAAGTTCAATGCTGACCTGGGCAGTTTTGCAAGACCCTGCCTCAAAATAAAACAATAAAAAGGATGTATAGCTCAGTGAAAGAGCTCTTACTTAGTATGTACAAGATTTGGGCTCAAACTCAAGTCCTGGGGATGGGTTGGAGAGGGGAGTACTATAGCGCTATTTTTTTAAAGGAATCTTTTTTCTTGCAAATTTTGGGATAATTATATTATTTTTCTTTATTCTGTTAAGATGATGAGTCCCACTGATGGAGTTTTAAGTATTAAATAGGCTTATATTCCTAGAAAAAGTCCCACTTTGTTGTGATATATTATCTTCCTTATGTATCATTTTATTCAGTTCGCTGATACTTAGGATTTTTGCATCTATGTTTGTGAGAAAGACCGGTTTATAATTTTCCTTTGTTGTAGTGTCTCTTACAGTTCTGGTATCAAGACTCTGTTGACCTCATAAAAGATCTGGAAAGTGGTTTATGTATTTCTCAGGCCTACATTCTCCCAGTTTCATGTCCAGCAGAGACCCTGTATCCCATCAGTTCCCACAAGTGTCTCCCATTGAGTCTCACTTGATCTCACTGTCCTGATGTTGGTCACTGTGCTATGGTTTGACTGGTTGGGGCTGAAGTCAGCATTGCCCTAGCTACATGGACTGAGAATAGGAAGAATATTTCCTGAGAAAAGTCAGGGTCTTACAATGTTAATAATAGGAAATGGATGCCACACAGGTAAAAATTATGCAAGATCATTATATTATTTATGGTTTTTTTGGGTCTGTCTCAATGATGTCTAAAAGCCTTATGTGGCCAAATTTATAGACTTTTAAAATATTTCTTCTAAAACTATACATCTGTAATAAGATAATTTGTTTCTGTTTTTTATTTTCAGGTTTGTATGTACATACTTACTTCATTTTAAATTTGTTTCAGCTAGATATGAAGTGTGAGTCTAATTTTGCCCTAAGATGGTAGATATCTTAATTTATATTCATTTATTCAATTTATTCTTTTTATAAAACATAATGCTTAACTCTTGATGCGACACCCTGTACCAAGCCATGTGCTAAGCTTTCTGATAAATATTAACTCATTCAAAGTGTATAAAGATACTGTGAGGCAGGTTCTCTAATGATCTTCACATGCCTAACTGACATACACAGCAGTTCCGCTTGCTCAAGATCAAATAGCTAACAGGTAGCTGTGCTTGGGTCTGAACACAGGTTATATGTTTCCAGTAGTTCTGCTCACAATCACTGTGCTATGCTGCCTGCCAAAATGACTAATGCCCACAGCGTGCTGAACTTTTGTAGTTAGTAGGCTTCTGAACATGCACCTTTTTATTCCTACCAGTTTGTTTGTAAGGACTGGTTGTTTCCGAATCTTTCTTTGATAATAAGGCTTGTTCTTGTAATTATGTAATTTAGCTAGATAAAAATTAAGCCAATGAAATATGAAAAAAGGAAGTTGTTTCTATGAAAATTAAGTTGATTCCTTTCCATAGGTTTCATTAAGGAAAGGTATCAAAAGCTGGGAGTGATAGCACATGCCTGTATTCCCAGCACTCTGGGAGGCTGAGGTAGAAAGATCAACAAATTTAAGCCCAATCTTGGGAACTTAAAGATTTAGTAAGACCCTGTTTAAAAGGGGGAGGAGGCTGGGGTTGAATGTCAATGTGAAGGTTCAATCCCTAGTAACACACACACATGTATATGCGCGCGTGCGCACACACACACACACACACACA
>RJWM01042196.1:0-14497 GCA_004363535.1 Dasyprocta punctata | reverse complement strand
AAAGTACAACCAAATGTCAGATTTGTTGGTTACAATGCCATTATTTGGTCTTTTGTGTGACCCAATTGACTTGTCTTTTGATTAAAGACATCCTACCCGATTAATTTTTTTTAATGGAGAAAACACAGGCTTCTGTTAAAATTTTAAGACCATGAATGTTTTAGTGTTTCCACTAAATTAATTCGGTGATATATTTTTATTGCCTGGGTCATTGACGGCAGAGTGTTATAATTGAGATACTGGTGAGGTCACCTTCTGAAAAGGAGGGGAAAAGGGGCAGATGGAAATTCCAGCCAGATGAAGAACTGTTCAGATAAATGCCAAAATCCTGTGCAAGAGCAACCTTCCCTGGCTGATGACGTTTTACCTCTCTAGGGCCTTTTGAATACCCTTCCCATTTGGGAAATTTCTCAACTTCATGAGTTTCACCTCTTCTAGTTAGAAACCAGATATTCACTCTCCAGGATCCTCTTGGAGTTTGTCAAGATCTTAGGATCAGGGCTGGGAGTTTGGCTCAGTGACTTAAGCACCTGTCTGCCAGGTGTGAGGTTGTGAGTTCGATCCCTGGTACTGCAAAAAAAAAAAAAAAAAAGATCTTAGGACCTGCACATCTGACACTCCCTTCAGAACTGCAGTTTGGAAGCCAGTGAAATGACAAAGTGGATGCTGTGAGGACCTCATTCTTGGCGAAGAGGCAAAAAGATGCTCAGCACTCAGGAGCAGCGATAGTCTACATCCTAGCTGGTCCCTTGATCAGTGGCCACTGTGCCCTATGCAAAGATGTGAGCAGAAGGCACAGTCATGGGTTCGCTGCTAAATCCTTGCAGTCATGGAATTTGGTACCCTGCCTGGATGCATAGCCTCTGAGTGAGACTTGTTGAATCTCTGAGAGATTCAGTGAGCTGGCCAATTGCCTTTTTTCTTTAAACTTTTTAATTGCGAGTTTAATTTATTTAATAGACATGGTACCTTTACAGATCTTGTTAGTTGGACTGGAAATACAGTTCAGTAGTACAGTTCTTGTCTGGCATGCACCAAACTTTTGTTCTATTTCCAGTGCTAAAGGAAGGAGGAACAGATATTCTTGTTTTAATAACTTGTTTTTCCATCATAGCTTTCTCATTTCACTGTATTCTGTTAAGTTTTTGTTGTTGTTGTTGTTGTTTTGTTTTGTTTTGTTTTGTTGCATTACTGGGGATTGAACTGAAGGCCTCCACTCTGAGCTACATCTCCAATTATTAAAAAAAAATAAGTATTTAAATAATTTTTTTTTTAAGACAGGGTGTCATGATGTTGTAAAATTGTGGGCCGGGCTTGAACTTGGCAATCTTCCCGCCTCAGTTTCCCAGTGAGCTGGGTCATGTATATTATTAAATTTATTGGTTTAAAATTGTACATAATATACTTTCATAAGTATTTACTAACATATTATTTAGAATAAATTTTGTTATTCTCAACCAGAAGCTCTGGTAGAACTATCTTTCAAGTAAAAGGTAATAGCATGGTTTTAAGGAGTGGTGAAAAAACACCTTTGCAGCCAGTAGGACATAGTTTGCAGTCCTAATTCTAACATTTAACAGCTGTATGATCTTGTGACAATTGCTTAATTCCCCTGAGCACTTTTGAAAGGTGAACAGCATTATGCTTTGGCTATAGTTCAATGGTAGCACACTTGCCTGTCATAGTGAGGCCCTGGGTTTAATCTCCAGTATAACAAAAAGGAAAAAAAATAATGAGGAGTATAATCCATAACTCACAAGTTTCTTGAGAAAATAGACTGAAATATGGTTACAATTATTATTATTACTATTGAGAGACATTTTTTAAAATTCTTTTTCTGTACAAGGTTTTTGAGGTTTTTGTAGTTGGTGTTTGGGGGGTGATTGTTGGGAGGTACTGTGGCTTTAACCCAGGACTTGTCATCTGCTCGGCAAGTGATCTAGCACTGACCTATATTCCCAGTCCTTAAATTTTATTTTAAATAAATAGGCTTTCACTTTTGTGATTGCAAGTTTTTTAACTGTAAGTTAATCATTATATTATTGAGCATCCAGAGATAGATACGGGGATTATTTCAGTCTTCCCCATGCTTCTAAAAGGACGCATAATTGCTTACAGTTTTCTGTAAAAGATCAGAGAAAGAGATCCTACTGATTGTTATTCAAAGCTTATTTACATATACAAGTACTTTTTAATCAAATTACAATAATTTTTACAATACATTAAGTAACTGTTACTTTTGAGACATTAAGCAGACTGTCGAAGTTCTACGAAGTTCTACGTATCCTTCAAAGCCACTGTGAATACCACCTCCTTTCATATTCGTTTTCCCATTACCCTTGTCTTTTTTTCTCTAAGTGCTGATAACACTGTGTCTTGTTTCAGGTAACATAGCCTTGCTTATGTGAAGGTTAGATGTTCACATGACTTGCCTCCCCTCATCAGCATAATCTAAACCCCTCAGGATTAGAATTCATCTCTATATCTGTATAACATATCATCTGTACTACTGCAACAGTTCCTCTTGGCTCTATAAGTATATTGGAAGGTCTTTGAAGACAACAATATTTCTTATTTATTAGTGATTAGCACATATTTGTTGAATTGAATTAATAATATCAAATTAAAATTTTCTTTCATTTCTTTTTACTCTTCATTTCTTTTTCTTTGTATTCAGTTCTTGTTTGATTCTTTAAGAATTGGTAGTCTTCAGCACTTACTATGCCCCAGAAAGTATTTATGAAAATAAATTCTTTCTTTGTAGTCATTGCGGGCCTCCTTTATTATTGCTTTTAAATAATCTCTGCAAACTGGTAATAAAACATTTTCATTATAGTGCAGTGTTTAAACTAGCTATTTCTGTTTCCTCCTCCCAACATTTACATCTGGGCAGCTGTTGTGTTAAATGTGCTGCCTGTTCCTGTAATTTCTCCAGCCTACCAAGGAAATTCTTATTCATCTGTGTTCTACAGCACTTTCAGGTCAACTCTCCTTCTAGTTTCTGACCCTCTTTATTTTGTTTAGCTATCAGTAACATTATCTTCTTCATTTTTAATTTAACCATCTTAATTATACTTAAAATATGAACCTGGAACTCTTCTTCTTTAGTCTCCATTACCATATTACTTTTTGATGTCCGTTAGGTCCTCACAAAAATGGTACATGAAATTTTTTTTGTTTCTAACATGAAGCTTTGCTCTGTTCCTTTCTATACAAGAAATGATTCTGCTTCATGATTTTTTCATGACAGAAGCCACATGTATCCTATTTTCTCAGTGGCCATGTTTCTATTATCCAGTGAAGGTTAATTTCCTAAAGAAGATGTTTGAATACTTAGACAGTGACCTCTGGGAGTGCAAGATATAAAAAGTCTGAAGCTTGCTGACTAACATGAACATACTCACTGCCCCCAACCATTCCTTTTCTTATAATAGCATGTCTTTTGTCACCGAACACCCACTAAAATGTTTTCTGTTAAATAAGTGTTAACTGTTTTCAGATCACACACAACTTTGAAAAGTTGATGAGGTTTTAGAATCCTTTCCTCAGAAAACATACATGTGTTCACATACATAATGATATGAACACAAATATTACGGGATAAAAAGACCCACTGATAGCTCTCTATAACCTGATGTCTCCCTATAACCTTCCTGGATGATAATCTCAGTAAAAACCTTCCGTTGAAGTAGGAAAATGATTTATTTTAAAATGTAAACTCATTAATCTATCTACATCTCTCGAAGCAATCAAGGAAGCCATCATAAATTATATTGAGATGATAAAGAGAGCACAGAGATAAATTTACTTTCAGGAATGAGCCAATGCAGAGGCATCAGTGTGTCTGTTACTTCAGAATGTCAAAAACGTTACCTGTTGGTGAGACAGACTAGTGTTCAAGGACAAGCATTTGGTAAGCAAATATAACATGGGTCTTATCCATAGGTTATGACTTCATTTACACAGATACTGGAGAAAGGGGACAAAGTATGCGAATAAGAAAATAAGCCTCAATATGGTAGGGTAGAAATAAGGAGCAAATGCAGTATCTATTTTTGCATTTGCACAAAGGTATATTTTGTAGTACAGTTTCAAATGCAAATATAAAATGGTCATGATAACAATAAATTTATCCATAATAATTCTGATGTCTTAAAGGACAATTTAAAATAAGTGTTTAATACAGTCTGCAAAATTAATTTCAAAAGTTTTAGCTCTATCACTTCAATATTTTACAAAAGGCTTGCCATTAGTTTGTGCAAATATATAATTACATTGGATAAATATGAATGTACCTAAGTGTGTGAATGGTGCTATAAAATGTTTGTTGATACTCAAAATAGTTTTAATTAGAATTGCCTTGGGAAATAAAACAGAATTCAAGGAAAGAAGTCACTTGTTTTAATATTATGCTTTCCTTTAGTACTTGAGTTTCCAGCTTTGGAATTTATCATGTTAACAAATGTACTTTTAAGCTAACTCATGAAAAGAAAACGACCATGAGGAAAATTTCAGCATTGTATTAACTAAAATGTGCTTATCCTTCATTTCAGAAATTCTCCATTTTAGCTTTCTGCCCTAGAGAAATATGTTCAGTTGATTAAAAGGAGAGCCTAAAAGGAAATATTTCTATTTCTAAAAAACAAAAATTTTATATTTTATTTTGGTAGTTTTCTCTGCTATGGAATTAATATGCAATATTAAAATATTTATAATATTCACAATAATGTATTAAATGATTATTCATAGTGATTTAGTAAAATATTTATAGAGTATTCAATGGAATTACTAGTAATTAAAAAGAAAGGAGTAAGATAATGGCATAAAAGTGACCCAAAGCATGCCAACAGGAGACCTGAGCAGGTTTTATTTTATTTTTTATTTTTTGTTTTTATTTTTTTTGCGGCACCAGGGATCAAACTCACAGGCTCGCACTTGCTAGACAGGCACTTAAGCTGCTGAGCCAAACTCCTAGCCCCGGATTTTTTGAGGCAGGGTCGCACTATGTAGCTCAGGCCAGCCTTGCGCTGGCGTTGTAGCCCAAGCCGGCCTCGAACTCACAACGCTCCACCTACCACAGCCTCCTGAGGGCTGGGATTAAAGGTGTGCGCCACCACGCCCGGCTCTGAGCATGTTTTACAAATGACTTATGGTGAGGTCAGCTTCTGTATGTAAGTGAATGTGCAGTTGCAAACAGGTTGATGCATAGCAGAGGTAAAGAAAGACACATTTCAAACTGTTGTTGTTTCTGGACAGTTAAACGAGAAAGATGAAGAATTTCCCTTTTCAGTATTAAATAACATAACACATTTTTGAAAGTTGGAAAAAGCAATAAACTATGATAACATTAATTATTCAATGCTAGGAGTTCAGATAAGTAAGCAGATTTTAAAAACAGAAAAAGGTAATATCTGAAATGATATACTTTTCTTGGAACACAATTTAAAGGATAGTCTCTCATCACAAAATGTGGATACTATTTATGCTGATAAACAAAACACAGATGAAAGCAGTTCTATATACACATACAATGTTACCATCAAAAAATAATAGCTTGCTCCACAAACTTTTCTTCTTTATTTATTTTGAGATTCTCACCCAAAATTATCTGTTTATTATCTCAAGACAAAAAATAAATAAATAGTAGATACATCTCAATACATACAGGCCATAAAAATTTTAAAAGAAAAACATTCTTCAAAAATTTTGTTCTGGCAAATTCACAGATGTCTATGATTACTAAGCTAACAAGGCACAATTTTTTAAAGACAAGATAAAATATTTTCTACTCAATCATTATAAGTGTTCAACCTACTTTGACTGTATTTTCCCATTAAACATTTGCTATCCACTCCCTTCTATACATTCCTTAGCATAGCCATATATAGAAGTGCCATATGTGGAGAGATTTTAAGGCTATTAAATGTTTTCTAAAATTGTCATGGGCAGCCAATTCTTCATAGTTGCCAACCTTCTTTCAACTGGGTTAAAAAGTCAAATACATCAACTAAGTTCGTGAAAGAAATACTCCCAGTCTCTGAAAACTATACCTTCCCTCAGCATATCCCAGACCTCCTCTCTCAGTCTCCCCAAATCTCAACCTCTCCACTGTATGTGGCCGCTCCTTGCTGCATTTTCAACATGGGTGGCTGGCACCTGGATTCACGGTCTGTCCATTTACTAGTCCTTCTGCAAAGATGTGCTTGATTCTCTTGCTTCCTTTCTCAAATATTGTCTTGGTTACTTTTCCCTCGTTGCTGAGACAAAACACTCGACACCCAAAATTAGGGAAGGAAAGGTTTATTTAGCTTACAGTTTTTGGAGGTTTCAGTCCATAATCAGCTGGTTCCAAGGCAGGGTGGTATGACACTGGGACAACACCTCAAGGCAGCAGCCAGGGCAAAAAGGGCAAAAGCAAGCCTCATTTCCTCCCTTATATTGTACACAGGACACCCCTCCCCTCTCCAGAGTGGGTGTAGCATTCACAAATCTCCTTGCCTTCCTTTGCATAGGATGAGGATATTTACAAAGTAAGAACCCTAACTCCCTGCTGAGTCCCTTAGTTAAACTTCTGACCTTCTCAAATTGACACAATGAACAGGTAATGGCTTGTGCTCTACACCCCAGGATGCAGAGCTGCTGAGTTACTTAATTAAGCTTCTAAGCTGGGAGTGGTGATGCACCCCTTTAATCCCAGCACTCAGGAGGCTGATGTAGGTGGAGCGTTGTCAGTTCCAGCACAGCTTGGGCTACAACATGAGTGCAAGGCCAGTCTGAACTACATAGTGTGACCCTGTCTCAAAAAATTAGGGCCGGGAGTTTGGCTCAGTGGCTTATGCACCTGCCTGACAGGCATGAGGCTGTGAGTTTGATCGCTGATGCCACAAAAAGAAAAAAAATTAAAAAGTTCTAGACTTCTCAAGTTGACACAATGTATCAACCATAACAAATATCATTCTCAATGAAGCTGTTTATGGTTCATTATTCTCAATAATACTCATCATAATCTAGCATATAAAACATTTTATTTAATTTTTGCATGTTCATCACAGCTTTATTTCTATGACTAAAAAGAAAACAATTAAGGTACCCAAAAAACAGGAGAATTAAGAAATCAACTGAATTTTTTTTATTTTAAAGAGAAAACAAACAGAAAAGAAAAACAAAAAACAAGAGACAAACAACAACAAAATAATAATGTAGGCTTTCAAAACAAGATGATAGGAATTTAGCAATGGCTGTTATATTGCATATTGTAATCTTCAAACGAGTTACTTAGGTTACCAGATACAGACATGCAAAACTAATCAAATTGTATGAGTATTAACTGCTCTTTTCCAAGAAATAATAGAATTTGTAGTATAATCATCTTAGCTATCTTATGTATATATACATATTTACATCTGCTTCCTTTTCCCTTCTTGCTTTTCTTCTCTACCCTATCCCAGTTGTTTTGTCCAGCTGAGCAGTTTCTTACCCTTTAACAATATCTATTGAAGATTTTGGATCTTATTTTCTCCTTCATTTTCTTGCAGTAAGGAGACAATGTGATATTTACACATATGAGTCTGATTTATTTCACTTATGAGTATGGTCTCAAGTCTCATCCATTTATTTATAAAAGTCTCAAAGTGATCCCTCTTTATAGCTGAATAGTACTCCATTGTATAAAAATACCACAACTTTTTTATTCATTCCTCAGTTGATGGACATTTGGGTTATTTCCAAGATTTGGCTATTACACATTATGCCGCTAAAAACATGGGTGCTCATGTATTGCTGTGGCTTGATGTTTTCAGTTCTTCTGGGAAAATGACCAGAAAGGGGACAGCTTGGTTAAATGAAACCTCTAACTCTAGCTTTTTGAGGAATCTCCACAGTGCTTGCACCAGTCTACACTCCAACCAGCAATAGAGAAGGGTTCCTTTTACTCCACAGTCCCTCCAACATTTGTTATAGGTTGATTTCTTGAACTTGGCCATTCTTTCTGGAGTGAGATGAAATCTCAGCATTGTTTTAATTTGCATTTCCCTGATGACCAATGATGCTGAACATTTTTCATATATTTATTTGCTATTTGCATTTCTTTATGTGAGAATAGTGTATTGATCTCAGATGCCCATTTTTGAACTGGGTCTTTGAATTTGAGGGGCCCAATTTTTTCAATTCTTTATGCATTCTAGATAGCAGTCTTTTGTCTTAGGAACTGTTGGGAAAAAATTTTCCCCAACTGTGAGATTTTTTTTCCATTTTATTGGTGATTTCTTTTGATAAGCAGAAACTTTAATTAAATAAGATAAGATCCCAGTTGCTGTTTCTTTGAACTACTTCCTATGTGGTTTCATTTTTGTTCATGAACTATCTGCCTACTCCTATGTTTTTGAGAATTCTACCTGCTTTGTCTTCCAGTAGATTTAGTGTTTCTCTTTAATATTTAGATCCTTGATCCATTTTGACTTAAATTTAGTGCATGGTGATAGGCACAGGTCTACTGTAAGTCTTTGGCATGCAGAAAGCCGGTTTTATCAACAGCATTTATTAAAATGAATATCTTTCTTCAAGTGAACATGTTTGACCCCTTTGTCAAAGGTAATGTGACTGAATGTGTTTATAGTTGTGTCTATGTCTTCTATTCTGTTCCATTAATCCTCAGGTCTGGTTTTTGCCAGTACCAAACTGATTTTATTACAGTCACTTTACAGTATAATTGCAAATCAGGGATTGTGATGCCTCCTGACTTGCCTTTGTTGTCCACGACCACCTTTCCTATTCTAGGTGTCTTCTGCTTCCAGATGAATTTTAGGAATGTTTTCTCTAGACTTTTGAGGTATGTAAATAGTATTTTGATTGAGGTTGCATTAAATCCAGATGAAAGTTTTCAGAGAACAGGGCCATTTTCACAATGTTAGTTCTTCCTAACAATGAGCAAGGAATATCTTTCCATTTTCTGAGATCCTCCTCCATCCAATTTTTCAAAGAACTGTAATTTTCAATATATAGATCTTTTCTTCCTTTGTTAGGTTGATTCCCAAGTATTTCATTTTTTGGATGCTATTGTGAAAGGTGTTGCTTCCCTAATTTCAATCTCAGTGACTTTGTTGTTTGTATATAGGAATTCTATCGATTTTTGAGTGTTGACTTTGTACTCAGCTACATTGCTGAATTTGCCTATTAAATCTAGTAGACTTTTGGTAGAGTTTTGGGGTCTTCTATGTAGAATATCATGTCATCTGCAAATAATATTAATTTAACTTCTTCCTTTCCTTTCCTTATTCCTTTTATATCTCTTTCTTTTCTAGTTGCTATGGCTAATGTTTCCAAAACTATATTGAATAGGAGGGGTAACGGTGCACATCTTTGCCTTGTTCGTGATTTTAGGTTGAAAGCTTTCAGTTTTTGACCATTTAATAGGATGTTGGCTGTTGATTTGTCATAGAAGGCTTGTACCAGTTTGAGGTACAGCTCATTTATTCTGTTTTTTGTAGGATTTTTATCATGAATTAGTGTTGAATTTTATCAAAGACTTTTTCTGCATCTATTGATATGACCATGTGATTTTTGTCTTTGACTCTGTTTATATGGTGTATTACATGTATTGATTTGCATGTGTTGAACCACCCCTGCATTTCTAGGATGAATCCCACTTGATCATGGTGTATAATCTTCTTGATGATTTGTTGCATTGTTTACTAGTATTTTTTTTTTTTTAGGATTTTTGCATCTATGTTCTTTAGAGAGATTGGCATGTAATTTTCTTTTTTGGTCAGGTCTTTCTCTGGTTTTGGTATCAGGAATGAGTTAGGGAGAATTGCTTCCTATTCAATTTTCTTAAAGATTTTGAGGAGTATTGACATTAAATCTTCTTTAAATTTCTTGTAGAATTCAGTCATGAATCCAAGAGCTGAGCTTTTCTTTGCTGGTAAGTTTTTAGTTACATTTTTAAATTCATTAATATTGGGTTATTCAGAATTTTTATATCTTCTTGATTCAGCTTTGATAATTCATATATATCTAGGAATCTGTCCATTTTTTTCTGTTTTCCATCCTGTAAGAGTAGATATTTTTTAAGTAGGTAGTCATGATCTTCTCCATTTCCACAGGGTCTGTGAGGATTTCACCCTTTTAGTTCCTCAGTGCAAGAATTTGACATGCTTCTTTACAGTTTTTGCTAAGATTGGCTAAGAATTTATCAATTTTTGTTTATTCTTTCATTTATTCAATTCATCAATTCTTTTTGTTGTTTTCTTAGTCTCAACTGAGGTAACTTCTGCTCTGCTCTTAATAATTTCTTCCCATCTATGGGATTTGGTCTTGACTTGCTCTCCTTTTTTAAAAACTTTAGGTGTAGCATCAGATTATTTATGCTAACTGTTTTCCTGATGTGAGAATTCATTGCTATATATTTCCCTCTTAGGACTGCTTTCATTGCATCCCACAGATTTTGGTATGTTGTGTTTCCATTTCATTTGATTGTAGATATTGTTTAATTTCTTCTGCAGTTTCATCTGAGAACCGTTGGTTGTTCAGGAAGGTGTAATTTAATTTCCGAGTGTATATGAAATTTTTGCAGTTCCTTTTTCCATTAATTTTCAGTTTCATTGTACTATGGTCAGATAATATGCATGGGATTATTTCAACTCTTTTGCATTTAATCATGTTCTGTGGGCTACTACATGGTCTGTTTTAGAGAATGACCTATGTGCAGCTGAGAAGAATGTGTATTCTGATGTTGTTGGGTGAAACACTCTGTAAACATCTATTAAATCCATTTATGCACATATTAGATTCACTTCTGTTATTTCTTTGCTGATATTTTGTCTAGTTAATCTATTCCTTTGTGAAGTGGTATTAAATTTCCCCCTTACAATTATGTTGTTGCTTATTTGATTTTTCACATCTATTGATATTTCTTATATAATTGAGTACTCTCATATTTTGTGCATATACATTTATGATTATTATCTTTTCTTCTTGAAGTTTTTCCCTAACAAGTATGTAGTGACATTCTTTATCTCTTTGGATCGTTTTTGGTTTGAAGTTCACAGTGTCTGCAAACAGGATAGCTATCTCTGCTTTTTTCTGGGTTCCTGTTGCATGGAGTATTTTTTTCCTTCCTTTGACTATCAGTCTATGAGTTTCATTTTGAACATGTTTCTTGTATGAAGCATATTTTTGGGTTTTGTTTCTTGATCCATTCTGTCAGGTTGTCTCTTTTGATTGGTGAATTCAAGCCATTTATGTTGATTGTTATCATTGATATGTATTGGCTTATCTTTATCATGTTATTTTCTTGTTCCTGTTTCCCATTTTTTTCCTTTGTTTAATTGCTTTCCCTGCCTGGTGGTTTCTTTCTGACATTGCTCATGGAATTGTGGGCATTTTTAATACTAACTAGAGTATCTTTCAGTACTCTTTTAGTAGGGTTGGATTTGTGCTTCAGTTGTTCTTTGTCATGTAAGTATCTGAGTTCGCCATTAATTTTAAAAGATAGTTTTGCAAGGTACATCAATCTAGGTTAAAAGTTATTATCTTTCAGGGCTTAATATATTTCACACCAAGCTCTCCTTGATTTGAGGGTTTGTGTTGAGAAGTCGGCTGTGATTCTAATGGGTTTTCTTTTATTAATGATTAGTTTCCTTTCTCCAGCAGCCTTTAATATTCTATTTTTGTGCTAAATGTCTGGGATCTCGATTATTTTATGTCTGGGTGTAGATTAATTTTGGTTATAACTCTCTGGGGTTTTATATGCCTCACTTATCTTTATGTCAGATTCTGTTCCCATGCTTGGGAAATTTTCTATTATTCCCTCAAATAGATTTTTAATATCATTTGTGTTGACTCCTGCTTCTTCATTGACACCCATAAGTCTGTATTATTTTTCTTTGTATCATCTTCGAGCTGTTGAATTGTTAGGTCATAATCCCTTGCTATGGTCACTAGCCTTGATCCTGTCTTTAAAATCTGAAAATATGTATCTTCAGCTGAAAGAGATTGAGTCCCTGCTTTGTGCCCCTCCATTACATTGCAGACAGTGGGCTGACTGGAAAACAGTCAGTTTGTGATATGGGACGTGTCCATTACATCCCAAAGGGCAGGCTGGCTAGAATAGTGTAAGGCCTATGGGAACCCCAAGACCCAGGACAACAGCCAGGTTCACAGATGCACACGCACATCTCTGGAAGGTGAAGTAATCAGTGAGGCCAGTAAAGCGGAAGCACCTGAAGAAATAATGAGGAGGCAGCATTTGGACTCTGGAGAACTTCACCAACAGAAGAACAGTTTCAGCCCCCACATCCAGAGCCCAAGATCAGGCCCATACTGAGCACATCTCACATCTCTGGGATGCAACATTGACATTATGACAGAACAGCAAACACCAGAAGAAGAGACTGAATATAGAGGCACCTGCAAGCCTGCCAGCTGCCATCAGGGACCCATAGCCAGCACTGGTGGGGAGAACAAGCCAGCCAAGTTCCAGCTCACCTGCTGACATGGGGCGGGGGTGCACATGTCTAGAGAAGCCAGCCCTACACCCTATTGCCTCCCTGGGAACCTAGGATAGGAGAAACCCAGGTCCCTGACCCATTCCACTATATTGCAGGCAAGCAGTCAAGACCTCACAGCTGGGACCTCACAACTAGCTTGTCCAGAGGAACCCAAGAAAATGTTAAGATGAAGGAGCAAAAGGCAATCTCAGACTTTCAGCCCACACAGAACAAGTCTAAGAGACATAGACATGGAATAAATAGGAAGTCACATGATGTAAATTTCTGAAAGAATAGCAACCAAAGTAAAGAAATACCTTCATGAGACTGTAAAAGTAATCAGATCAGAAATAATATCTGAGGTAAAAGAAGAAATGACAAACATAGTAAAGGAAATGCTGAGCATATCTAAAGAAAACATAGATTTAAAAAAAGAATCAGCCTTAGAAAATGATGGAAACTTTGAATAAACAATACAGGAAAGAACTACAATATATGAAGCAGATTCAAAGAGATATCCAGGAAATGCAAAACTCCATTGAAACCTGGCAAAACCACATGAAAGAAACTGAAGATATACTTTCAGACCTTGAAGACAGATTTGTAGCTAGCGACTGTGAAAAGAAAGATCTCTTAAAAATATCAAGGAACCAAGAAATAACAATTTTATGGCTGCAGGACACAAAGAAAAATAATTTAAGACTGATAATAGTGAAAAAGCAGAGGCCAACACAAATGACATAAAAAGACTATCTAAATAAGTAGCAGCAGAAAACTTCCCAAGCGTGGGAAAAGAAACTAAAATGTAAATAACTGAGGTGTATAGAATTCCAAGTAGCTATAACCAAAATAAATCTAAACTCACACATATAATAAAGATCCCAGAAATTCAGCACAAGAACAGACTATTAAAGGCGGTTAGAGAAAAGAAATAGATCACTTATAAAGAAAAACCCATCAGAATCATAGCAGACTTCTCAACACAAACTATCAAGTCAAGGAGAGCTTGGAGGGAAGTGTTTCAAGTCCTTAAAGAAAACAGCTTCCAATCCAGATTGCTGTACCCTGCAAAACTATCTTTCAAAATTAATGGAGAAAGAAGATACTTTCATGGTAAAGGATAACTGAAGGAAATCATAACCACCAAACGAACCCTACAAAGAGTGCTGAAGGATATTCTAGAGAGTGATAAATATGACCATGTTTCCAGTAACAGTATCAGAGGGGGATTGCTGAATAGAGCAGGCAATTGAATGGAGGGGGAAAGTGGGGAACCAATGGTAGGAGGATAACATGGTAGAGATAAGCCAATGCATGCCAGTTGTAACCATTAATGTAGATGGCCTCAATTCACCAATAAAAAGAAATACAGACAGAGTGGGTCAGAAGACAGAATCCATCAATATTCTGTATACAAGACACACATTTGACTTGAAAGAAAATTCATGGACTGAAGTCAGAGGAGACAAGACAGTGCTCCATGTGACAGGCACCCAGAAAAAAAACAGGGGTAGCTTGGCCATCAACCATGGAATGGATAGGAAAGATACAGTATTTTCATACAATGGAAAGCTACTCAGTTCTAAAGGATAACTGCAGAGTTCTTGTAGGTGAATGGATGCAACTTGAGATCATGCTTATGAGTGAAATATTTTGGACTCACGAGGGTAAACACTGTGTTGTCTCCTTAGCATAAAAAAACTGAAGGAGTTAGTGGGATCCAAAATGTACAATAGATAATGTGAAGATGAAAGTGGAGAAAATGTTATTTCCTATTATCTTGTTTTGAAATCCTGTATCACTTTCATTGTTCTGTTTTGACTGTTTTTTTTTTCTGCTGTTTTGTTTGATTCCATTATGTCTCATGGTATGAGCAGCTCTTTTGAAGATAACAAGAGGCATTATGGCAGCCATTGTTGACTTCCTATTATCTTGTTTTGAAGTCCTGTAATATTCTCAATGTTTTTGTTTTGGTTGGCTTTATTCTGTTTTGTTTGGTTTTATTCACTTTA
>RJWM01042195.1:0-14497 GCA_004363535.1 Dasyprocta punctata | reverse complement strand
ATTTTAAAGATAACGATGCGCAAATTGCAACCATTGTCAAGCTTCTATCTTCTGGCTTTGTAAACCTGCAATGTTGTGTATTTACGCTAGTTGTTTGCTTGTCTCCTTTGCTTGTTGTTTTTACTATATATGTCGTTTTTTTGTCGTTGTTGTTGTAGTTTTTGTTTGTTTTGTTTTTCTTCGCTCAAATAAAATAAAATAAAATAAAATAAAAAAAAGAAGTGTGGAGAATATTTGGTGGTTCTTGGGATGATGCACACAGCCACAGGCAAAGGCCTCTGCTTCCCTCGAGCCTGTAGCAGTGTTTCCTGCTATGGTCTCTGTCTTCTAAGTATCATTCAGCTTAGAGTTTCTATTTTCACTTCAATATCATGTGAGTGTTTACTTTGTACAATTATCATTTCTTTGAAATTGATAAGTTAATTATTATCTTATAAGCATGATCTGGTTTGAATAACGATTTTCCAAAAAGATAACCACCAAGGTTAAGAAAACATTTGTCCATATTTATTGTATGGCTAACTTTTTGAAACTTGTTGTTAATAATCTTGGATTACTTTAGTTGGTTTTCATAAATGGAAATGTACTTAGGCTAATGGAATTTTTTGTTGTTCTCTGTGATGTATTTCTTATTTTAAAAAATAACAGCAACAATAATGGATAAAACGTAACAGAAGTAAAAAAAAGAAAATTAATAGTAGTTAATACATTGTATATTGTTATATTTAAAGTAGTTGTTCAGATTACAAGACTTAGGCATTAAAAATGATCAAACAATTAATGAAAACACAAACTGTTCTCTTTGATGAACTAATAGAGATCAGTACTGGGAATCAAACTCAGGACCTTGTGCTTACCAGTTAGGAGCTGTGCCATTGAGAGATATCCCTGGCCCTTCTTTAACATATTTTACATTGTAGACCAGATCTTTTAGAACAGTGCTGAAAAATATATCTAATACTAAGTGATTTTTCTCATTTATGAATTTTTTATTATACTTAACAGTATCTTTCTTAAAGTTATTTTTGTTTAGTGTGGTATCTTTTGATACTATACAAAGCTGTATATTCTAAAACTTAGAAATAAACATTTAAAAATATTTTAATAAATAAAAAGTGATAGGAATCTTCCACAGGGGTAGAATGCTTGCCTCGCATGCAGATGTATTGCATACTGGGGGACAACCTATTATTTTTCTAATAATGAAACAGAACACTCTGTAGTTATCCAGCCTATTGCTCCTCTGTCAAGAAAAAAGAAAGGTTACTATTACTGGGGCAACTGGAACTCCTGTGTCTCACCCCTTCTGCCAGGTAATAACTTGTAACCTTGGAGGACATCAAACCACACTTCAGTTTCTCTACTTATTGAACTGCCCAATCCCACTCCCAAAGAAAGATATGTAATTGAATTTAGGGCTCATCATCAACTTCTTTCTGTGACAGTCTACTTTTCTGTTTCTTACAGCTCCCCAACCACATGTCCTGCTTGCCCTCACAGTCCCCCAGGGAAAAAAGTAGTGATTGAGGGATACACACCCAGATTAGACCAATCCAAAAATTCTCAAGACTCCCTCAGTTTTGTCCATCAACAACCTGCCTATGATTGTCCATCTCAGGACAACCTCCACCTGCACTGAGTAGTACTGCATCCCATGAGAGGCTCAACTAGGAATTCAAACACACATAAGGAAACCAGAACCACAAAAATGCTCATAGACCATCAATTGCACTGGAATACACCTCTCCTGCCTATAAAGAAACCCAATGGTGAATATTGTCCAGTTCAGAATTTCTGAGACATCAAAGATATTATGGCTTCCACCATCCTGTAGTCCCAAATATGTATAACCTCCTAAGTTTTTGTCACTAATAGGCAACTATTGCATCTGTCTGAACCTAGAGGATGGCTTCTTCTGCCTTTTGTTGGATCCTGTCAGCCAACCTCTCTTCACCTTTGAGAAGACCACAGTTCTGGATTCGAAAATCAACTAACCTGGATTCAGCTTCCCTTGGGCTAAAAATAGTAGCTTATCCCATTTGGAGAAGCCCTCACAAATGACATTGCTAGTTTCCTCAGCACAGAATATCAGTACACTCTCCTCCAACATGTTGATAATCTTCTTCTGGTTAGTGATATACAAGTTGCCTACTGGGAAGGCTTAGAAGCTCTACTGAAACATTTAACAGAGTAGTCTCTAAAGCTTTTGACTGGAACCCAGAGTAAGAAACCACCTTCAATGACATTATTAACCCCTCCCCTCCCTACAGCCACAGCCTTTGGAATTTCACATGTAACTTGCCCCTTCAACTTGTTTATTGATAATCAATGACATGTGTCTTCAAAACTACTTACTCAAACTGCCAGGACCCGGGGAGCACCTCGTGGCTTACCTGCCCAAACACTTGAATTCAGCCACCGAAGTCCGGTTCAAATGCCACTGCACTCTAACAGTCACTGTCCTTCTGCTCAAAAAAAGGCTGACAAGCTCACCTTAGGTCAAGACCTAACTGGGTGCCACATACCATACTGGACCTCCTGAATAACCATGGACTTTGCTAGGAGATTCAGTGACTGTTAATCAAAAATCTTTTCCTGACCCTTATGGTGGTAAAGTCTCCCATTCTGACACATACCTGCACACCAAGCTGGCCCCTCCAGGCCATGACTGCATGCCACTAAATGATGAGTTGTTTTGAGTCAACATATATAATTACTCAAATATAAAACTAAAGATGACTCACACTAGAAGAAAAAATCATTTAGAAATATACTATTCCTTGCTGCTGTTTGGAAACCCATGGTAGTAACAATAATCTACTGCTAGCTACATTAAAAACTCAAATGTCTCATCTTCTTAGAAAACAAGCAGAGAAAATTCCAAAAGCATCTCCTGGGACAAAATCACAATATAAGCAAACCTAGAACTTCAAATGGACTTTCCTCCTGATACCATGATGGTAATCAAAAATCAATTCCCTACATATAAAAAAAACAGATGACTTGACAAAAGAAGAACAAGTCACTAAGGGAACCAGCCCCTAACAAATCCTTTGAAATGGATTAAATATTGCCCCACACAGAGAGCTTTTGTCTGGGATCAAAAACTCATGATGGAAACCCATGATGGAAAAACAGCCATGAAAGAACCATTCTCCTAGGCCACTATTATTACATCCCAAGCCTTGCCAGCTCCACTTTTGCTCCACTATCTGCCAATGATGACATGCTCACACTCAACATAATCTGATCCAGAAAGCTAAATTCCCACTAAGCATCCAGTTGATTGGAACATCATCTTTTAAAGATACACAATAGACTTCACAGAGATGAAACCCAACAAAGGATACAGACTTTTTCTGGTCCAAGTCTGTACTCTCTCTGGTTAGTTGAACACACAAAAAAATTTTCCTACAATTCAATTGAGCATTACTCAAAAAATTTTCCCAGACATGAACTCCCTCTATTCACAGGAAGTGAAAATGGCATAGTCTTTATGGCAGAAGTAATTCACAATCTCAAAAAATTACTTCAAGTGAAATGGAACTTACGTAGTACATATCAGCCTCAGAGATCTAGAAAGACAAAACAGATAAATCAGTCCTTAAAGACAACCTTAAACAGGTTCCACCATAAAATCAAAGCCCCATGGACTGACCTACATTCCATGACCCTTCTTTGTGTTTGATGCTTACCTGGGCACACTGGATTCATGCCCACAACTTTTAAAGTTACAGAGATCCAACTTTGGATCCCTCACTTCAAGAGAGACCACCCTACCAACACAGAACTGGGAGACCTCACCTAATCCAGAACACTGCCTGAAGACCATCTTCACATGCCAGAAAACTCCAAGCCCTGGTCATAACACACCTGAAAACTGACAGGTCTGTGTGTGGCTGAAGCCTGCAAATACAGAATTGGGGATGTTTTACAGACTCCTCCTTTTCTTCCTGACTATTGATTCAACATTTCACACAATAAAAAAAAAAAAAAACATTAGCAACATTACCAAACAATAATATAGCTCAGAGGTTCTTTTCCCATTTACAATAATCTGTCTTACTCTCATGCTTCTTTGATTTTCTCCTGAATGATGTTATACAAGCCAAGGGCTAGCAACCACATATAACCACTTACATCCTAAATTGCCCTGAAATACCTGTTACATGATCTTTATGAGACTTTCTCATTAGGCTACTCAACCAGTTACAGCCAAGAGCAATGGCCTCCTCAATGCTATGCAAATGTAGCATCCAACAACTGAAAAATATCCACAGGTTACAACCCTATATATTCCAACTACACGTGAATTATGATATACAAAATTAGATTTTAATTTGTCCTATTTTGGCCTAGGATAAACATCCTCTGAGACTGTGGAAAACGTGACAGCATTGTACTATGACCAAGAGACTTAGCAGCCCAGGAGCACTTTTAAACATTAGACAGTACAGTGGAAAGCAAAACAGCCCCAATTTGACTGCAGAATATAGCCCAGGAAGCCTAGAGAATGACTCATGTCCTTAATTCATGACAGTGTGAAGAAGCTAAGGTAGTGGGCTTTAACACCCAACTCTTACTGTGGGAATCACCATACAAGTTGCTGAGGTTGATTCATGATGCACTAGGATGAATGGAATGAGTTGATTCAAAGAAGCATGTGGCAGCAGATCCTGACTCTTAAGACAAAAACAAATTGGAGATGATAAATTCTAGATCCAGAAAATAGTACCTTTACTCTGTTTCTTTCCAGGTTAGCTGGACAGGGTTGCTACAATTGGGAGACCCACATAGTCTTCTGTCTAGATTTTTGGTTATCATCACCGCCTCAGTAGTTAGGAATGGAAAAGAAACACTAGATAAGTACATTAAAGGGGATCTCCTCCTGTTAGACATTATTTGTGGCACTTTCTTTTATCTGATTCTACTTACTTCACAATGTGCCATATGCCATGTTAGAGGAATGAAGCATTCAGGCAATGACAGCTGTGTCATGCATGCCACATGTTTGTCCCTTAATGAGGTGGAAGAAAATATCCTTGAAATCCCAAACCAGTATAAATTCCCAAACCCCAGTGTAAAGGAGACCAAAAAGGAAAAAAGTCTTAGTAAAAAATACAAATCCCCAATCCCCAAAATACCTGAGATTCTTTTTTTGTATCAACTATGTCCACAACATATCCCTTTTAAAAAAATTACAATGTCTTTATGCCAAAAGTTCTTAGAAGAGACATAAACTCATTAAAATAGGCAAGAAACAAGGCAAGTAATTTCACGTTTGTTTACTTATATCTACATCTACATGAGTATATTCTAGTGAACTATTATCCTTTCCTATCAGTGTTTTAACTTATGACTTCTTTGAATATGTTCCCATACCAGACTCACCCAAGAATGTTCAGACTTTTCTGTTTTGTTTTGTTTTTATTTTGTACTGGAACTCAAACTCAGGATATCACACATGCCAGGCAGGCACTTATGCCTCTGAGCTATCCCTGGCCTCTGTTCAGGTTCTTAATCTGAAGTTCTGACCACAGAGAATGTGACTGGGGCATTAGAGTGGGTGGTGCCATCAAGTGAGAATATCCAGGAAGGCTCAGGATACAGAAACTTTGGTACTGCCTGGAGATGCTCAGCCATGAGCAGTGGTGATTTTCTTGTAGGAACCTGAAAGTACACTGAATGGCACTTAGATGTTCTGAGGGTGGTGTATGCAGCAAAATGTCAAGGATTCTTGTCATCTCAAGCATGAAGAAAATTTCTATCTCCCTGGTGAACTTCATGTTCCAAATACAATTCAGCTACCAGATTCTAATTTCACTCTAATATATTTTGAGCATTTATTTTGCAAAATTTCCATTTCTTTGAGTGCGTTCAGGTATTTATATTATGACCATGATCATTTTAAAATAAAAAAAAAGATTCAAAAAGACAACCAATGAAGTTAAAGAAAGCAGATTTCTGCATATTGATTTCATGTACATCTTTCTTTGTGAATGGTGTTATTACTCATTTTGTATTAATTCCCTTGCTTTACTTAGGTCTCTGTAAATACAGTGCCATGCAATATTTTCAATCTTTCCAGTGTTTTAACTGTGGTTTCCTTGAAATATATCACACTGTTGACCAAAACATTAAAAAAATCTGACAAATATATCTAATATGATACTTTTTTCTCATTTCTAAATATTTGATTTTATGTTTTTCAGTAATTTTCTCAAAGAAAATTTGCTAAGTGTGCCATATACTAATACCTTGCAAGACTGTATATTCTAAACTTTACCAACAAATTTTTAAACACATTTTAATAATTAAAAAAAGATAGATATCTTCCAAAGAGGTAGAGCACTTGCCTAGCATGCAAAAGTTTTGCTTTAATATTCAGTAACAGGACAATAAAGAACGTATCTTTTTTCTTCAAAGCAAAATTTTAATGTATAAAAAATGTCATTAAAGTTTGGCTTATAAACCGTAGTGGATCCTGAAAAGACTAGTTCTGAACAGAAGGAAACTAAGTATTTTATAGATGGACAAGAAGAACAGAATTTTGAGGGTACTTGAGAAATTAGCTGGACTCCACCCACAACAGTTTCAATTATGCAATGTATTAAAATTTCATTTCAGAAGAATGTGCCTGGGAAGCCTCCACTAGGAAGCCTTAGAAATCTGTTTCTTCAGGATTCATTTCATTCTACTCACCTAGTAAAAACACGTGCAGTCAGCTGCTTCTAAAAAGAACCAAAAAAGTCTGGTTACTACATAACTGCATCACCAACAGCTGGTCATCATCAGTGTTGTGATCATTTTGTGGCATGAGGTATACAAGAATTGTGTGGAAAGAGAGGTTTTCATCTATATTTCAGTTAATGTTGGAATATCCAAGCAAGTAGCCAATGAGAACATAGCACATGACATCTGGAGTTCAATGCCAAAAGTATAAAGTAATATACCTGCTGGGTAATTTTATGTGTGCACCATAGAACAGAGTAGTCAGCTTACAAATAGATCCAACAATGAAAAATTCTTCAAGAACACAATTTTGTTTTTAGTCTGAGACTTTTCTAACAGAGAACTGAGAGTTGGTGGTGAAAGGAATTTGGAATGTGTGCCAATTAATGCATCAGCATATTATGGCAGAGGGATATGAAAATATGAGCCATTTCCATTGCATCTATGTGATAACCATTAGTCCATAGACATGAGGTAACAGGTTTGTACACAACTTTTATGCTCCAGAGGCAACATGGGGACCTACCAGACAGAATTTCTGCCCTCCTGTGTTTGAATCTTACATTGGTTTCATTTTATAATATCTTCTGATATTTCTCCAGCAAGGAGTGAAAACCAGTACACTATGCCACTGTATCTTGGATTCGTGTAACAGTTAACTTATTTTTTCTAGTGTTCAGTGTAAAAATGTGCCTTGAGTCTTGTAAAAGACATGCACATGGTGTTTTCATTAATTCTGGAACTATTATAATTGGAGGAAGTGTTAATGATTTGTTTAGTTGTTAGTAAGATAGTTGTCTTGTATTCTTCAGAATGCCGAATAATTTATGTGTTTGTTTGGTTTTAACTCTGATTAAGGAAATTGTGCATGTACGAAGTTGACAAGTGATTCATTGCACCTTATTCAGAAAATCCAAACATAAAAGAATTATTGGTGTGAGGCTTTTATAGTCCTATGATCATTAATTCTTGTATGTTTTGATTATCTCATTAAGAAATATCTACCAAAGAAACAAAACGTGATGGTTAGTGTATCAAGGCACATATTATTTATGCCTCATTTTTTGTTTCTCTCTGATATTGTCTCCTGGCATCCAAGTTATCATTAACACAACGTTATTTCATAAAGATGTTCATATCTGTACCTACTGGAAAATAGGCTAGAAGACTGAACTAGTGAAATATTTGTATCTCTATAAATACTAATATCTACATTGATTTTGAAATAATGACCATAGTAGCATAAATGTAAATCCAGGGAAAATGAAATTTATCACTGATAACTGTTCCTTTAAAGGAAGTGTAGAAGTCATACATAAAATAAGAACACAAATATATCTGCATGAAGAAGGCAAAGGATATTAAAATGGGCATTGCTTATATGAATAAATAATATAATTTATATTATTAATAATATATATTAATAACAACTTGAGTTTCACATGCTGAATTCTGTAGAAACAACTTTCTCTATTGAACAAAATAGCAATCAAGAAAAAAAATTACTTCTAAAATGATACTGCTATATGCAGATCTATGGTGAAAAGAAAAATTGCTCTGATTAACTCTAGGTTTCAACAAAATATGACATAATGAAATGACTTAAGACATTTTTCCCTTAACCTGTAGTCTATCATATAATATGGGACCCTTGATTTTCTCCTGTGTTGATCAAACCAAACCCTGGCAACCACACATCTGATCATTTTCATCCTATATTTCCTAGAAGCAACAGTTTAAAAAAAGTTTTCACTTTTTTTGGTTCCTCTCTTTTTTACAAGTTCAGTTTCTGAATCTCTTTCTTTTATTGTTTCTTTTCTTTTCTTTTCTTTTCTTTTGCTTCTTTATTTGTTCCAGGTTTTCCCTGATGTATTGAATCAGAAATACAGACCTAACTGCAGCCATTTTATACAATAAAATTGCAGTTATTTTGTTTTTTGACACTGAACTCAGATAAATCATAGAATTTGTAATCAAATTAAAACTTTTGTGAATGTGCTAATAACCACTTTTCTACATCACACTATGCTTACCACAAGATACCATTTTATTATGACCTTCAACTAAATTTTATCTCATTTTTATAATTTTTGTTTGTCACATATAAGAAAAAAAAAGCTATCATTAATCAACATCTCAGAATTTGGATATTACTCCTCTGAGGTCCCCTAACATCAGTGAAATTTCCTTTCTTCTTCTGAGATCCTGGCTGCTGTTGACTCAACTTTCCCACAACAGTACCAAATCCTATATATTTGCTCATCTTCTGACCATCAAAAAATGTAGTTTTGTTAATAATGAGGCATAACATTTTAGTCAAATACTCTTTAACATTTTTTAGACCACACTATATGACCTTGATTCAAATGTGCCTGCAGGTACCCAGTCCAGAGCAGTTCTTAAAATTGTGGATGGAGGATAGTAGGGGATAAAGAAGACAAAAGTCAATATACAGAAAGCTGAAGTCTGGTGGAGCCCTCTCTCCTGGTGAGAGAAAACAACTACTGGGCACCTGCAGTGCATTTGTTTATACAATCACCATATAAGTAAGTTCACATAGATTTTAAGGGGAGGCTAGCACCCAATGCAGGAAGAATATCTAATCTTCAGTCAAATAGAATGTCTTTGTGACTTCAAGGGAAACAAGAGGGAAAATGTCTGTATTATTTCAAGTGAAAGTCAAGTCACTATTTGCATAAGTTCCCTGAGCTGCTTGCACTTCTCAGGGGGCCCTGCCCAACTCATGGGAAGCACTGGACTTGTTCAAGATACCCAAGGTACAGAGGGTTTTGCCCTCAACTAGCAGGGTCTCTGGTGAGGTGAAATCCAACCTACATTTGTTCGAATTACTCTGGATGAGGCAAGAAGTTATATGTGTTGGGATTTTGGCAAAAATATTCAGAACATAGGCAACTAAAAATTAAAAGAAGTTGTTAGGAGAAAGGCCATTTCAAACAGTTCATATCCCAGTGCCTGATGCCTTTGGTGTTTCTTTGGCTTTGTTTTCATAGGTAGATAATACTGGAATTCGATATACAAACTGTGACAGAGATGCCTCCACAGCATTACCTGCTGTACACAGGGTCTCCAGTCAACCACTGTTTTCAACTCTGTCTTTGACCCTGTCTCTGTTTAACTTGAGGCTTTGCTCACTAAAGATCTTCATAACAATTAGCTCCATTGTAACTCAGCAGCCTTTGGCCAACTGCAACTTACAATTTCTAGAGATTTGTTCTTAATGATGCTCAGTCAATCATAGTGAAGAGCTGTGTCCTGATGAGCTATGGTCTCCTGGGAGCTACACAAAATTAGGGGCCCAAGACTGAAAGTGTTCCCCAGGTTGCCCCAAACATGCAATTTCTTTATTATACACAATATATACTACAAAAAATATTGGCCTCCAGTTTTTCAGGGGCCCAAGATAAGCATAGATAAAGAAAAAGGTGACAATACTGTATTTACTGTATTTTGTCCAGTACACTCAGGAACTCAGGGCCACTTCTGACCACCTGCTGGTGCGGTGGAATGCCCAGAGGATCTTCTTCAGACTTCTGTCAGTAAGCCTGCAGAATTGTTCATATACTTCATACTAGCCAAAGTGAAGGAAATCATGGAAATGGTCATAGACTCCCAAGATATACAGTTGGTCCCTCCATCAATTATACGTCAGTCATGCCCAGATTGCTGGGCTGGGGTAACAAACTTCATTCGGTGTGGTTTGCAGACTCAACACTTTGATGCTTCTCAGTAGGACCCAGGTGCTACTGATATCAGTGAAGATATGGTAACAGAACTTGACTCTTGAAGAGACAGCAAGGAGGAGAAAATAAAGTCCATTTCTAGGAGATGAAAGAATTGCTCTGTTTCTTTCTGGGCTCATAACACTGTAAGCTGCATTGCTATACAGTTTCTTTTCCAGGTTCAATGCCTCAAATGGTACTTGTGGCAAGGAATCATTGGGAAATTTTCTTTATATTGAAAAGTTCCTCCTTCCAACAATATTTTTTACAGCTACTGCCCTTTGCTCTTCTCTCTTTCCATTGTGCAACTTGATAAGTTAGAGGAGGGATGAGTCATTCAATGACAGCCACACAAAACTGGCCATGTGGTTATCTCTTAATATGAGGGCACAGATATTCAAGGGCACAAAACCATAAAGTTAAGGGGACCAAAAAGGAACTATTAGAAACAGCCCAAAACCTCAAACACCCAAACGTCTAAGATCCATCTTGGATTAAATATATACTGTACATATGTTTTTATAATAATTAATACTCCCTCTATACCAAAAGATTCTTAGAAAATGTGTAAACTCATGAAAATAAACAATTGGCAAGGCAAGCGTGTAGTGTTGACATGCTGTCATCTTTTTCACTTGGCAGTTGCCGCGTCCTTCTCTAGCCATGTTCTGTTGACAAGGTCCAAACATGGAAGAAGATAGATCTTCAAGGAAGATGTCTTCTAAGAAAAGGCTGCAGCATAAAAATTGGCTTTGTGGGAATGGGTTAACATTTCTTGGGAACTATAGTGTTAACTTGTGCTCTGACCCAATTTGAAGGATTTCTTTTGTTTTCTTTCTTATGCACCAAATTAGTAAGCAAAATATACAAACTCCCTAAGAACAAAGGGATAGTTAATGAAATGTTTTTTTTTTTTTACAATTAATGGTATATTGGTCTGACACTTGAGTAGGACTAACGAGATCAAGGTCAGACCAGAAGTTTGGGAGCCCTTAAACATAATGATAATGATCCGCTGGCTGGGGCTGTCTAGGAACCTCCCTACAGGGAGGCTGATATATTACTATAGAGGTGAGGTAGATAACAGGTCCTTGCAGCTGCATGAACATCACAGGGAGATAGGGGCTCTAAATTAGGGCTTAGTATAATCTTATGTTTTGTAGGCTTTTAGATAGGATACCACTATGGAGCACTTATTAGTAGTAAAAACACGCTTCAAGGTCTTTAACTAGATATAAACTTCTGCCTATACTAACAAATCATGTAACTATAGAAACCATGTTATCATAGAAACATCTGTTGAGTTCCTTCTTTTATCTAAAATTTCAACCCTGGCCAAAAAGAAAGTATATATATTCTGTTTGAGCTTACAATAAATGAAGCAGATTCACACAGTCTCTGAGCTGTTTGTGTGCCTGTTCTCCACGCGCCGACGCTCAGCCCACCTTTGGGGACTCTGTGGACCTAGCCCGGCTGGACTGCGGCAGGCAGTGCTACACAATCCTGTATATGTCACTTTGGTTAAACTAAAGGATTCAGTATCTGTGATTGGGAAATGTGTGGGAAGTGCCACCAGGTGAGAATGGTTAGTGTGCACAGGTTTCAGAGACTGGGGATGCCCAGGGACACTAGGCCTTGGTCATGGTTGACTATATTTGTGTACCCAGCAGGATGTTAAATGGCAACTGATATTTCTGTGATTGGTGCCAACAGTCACAGTACAAGGCTTCTGCTCCGCTGGATCCTGTAGCAGTACAGATTTCTGCTAGGGAACTCTGTATTCTAAGTATGACTCAACTAACAGTTTTTAGTTTTACTCAGTGTGAGACTTTACTTTGCAAGTCCATTTGTTTGAATGTTAGGGTAGTTGTTATGTTAAGAATATGACCTGTTGTGAACAAAAAAATGTGAAAGATACAAGTAAAATTTAAAAAATCAGATTTTTCCATATTGACTGCATGCCCATTTATCTTCATGAAGCCTATTATTACTAATTTTGGATTAATTCACTTAGTTTTGTCAGAGTGACATGCATTTAGTCTAAGAATATTTTTTCTGTCTTATCAGTGTTATTATTACTATTCCTTTGACTTATTTTAATTTATTGAGAATTTCCAGAAAAAATACTATATAAAATATCTTGAATACTATGTGTTTGTATCTTATTTCTGAATTGTTGGTTACACATTTTTCAGTAACTTTTCTAAAGATGATTTTGTTAAGTGTGCTGTTGACTTATAACTTGCAAAATTGTGAAATCTAAAACCAGTAAACATTTTTAAATGTTTCAGTAATTTAATAGGGATAGGGATCTTCCTCAGTGGCAGAGTACTTTCCAGTGTGCACAAATCTAGCTTTTCATCAACTGTGATAGGCCAAAATCAAAGTATATCTCATCTTGTACAAAACCATTTTAATGTATATTGAATGACATATAAAATTTCCATGTAAACTGAAGTTGACGCTGAAGAGACTAGCAATGATAACTACAAAAGAATGGAAACAAAATTTTACCATATGCTTCTGTTTGCAGTTAGAGTTACTTTCATCACCTCTGCAGTTCAATGTGTATCTAAACAAGTAAATCCATTTATTTTACAACCCAGGTCTTATCTGGGAAGTTCTAGGCATGATAAAGAATGGATTCTGGTGGAAAGAGGGAGATGTCCCACCCATTATTGGTTAGCACACTCTAATTGGGATTTTGTGCCTCTCCAAATAAGCAGTGTTCTAGAAACACCTACCTCAGAAGGTTGTTGTTTTAACTATAATCAAATGTGATGCAGAGGAAGACAGAAGAAAGAATATTGTGTATTAGTCAAATTAAAAATATATATAAATACCACCTATTATTGTCTTTTTAAATATACTCTCAAAGTAAACATAAAACCTCCACTGGAGGAAACTATAGAAAAATACTCACTTGGACAAACTGAAAATAGCAAGCTATCATTGAAAACCTGGGAAACCAAAGATAGGAACAAAAATATTCTCTAGGACTTTGCACTAAAGACCTGTCAGATATAAAACACTGTTTCCTAAATTTATAAGTGCCCTTTGTTACAAGTTTTAGCTCACTGATGAGTTTACTTTTGACTGTCCATTTTAGTTTGTGCTTTGTTTAATTAATATGCTTACAATATGTCTTGTGCTTTATAACTTCTTTGGCTGCAGTTGTAGCATCAATTTGTTCTTTTCTTGCTTTGATGGAGATAAAAATTATATTTATACATCATTCAAGATAAATTGGCAGCCAGTAGAGGTTTGTAGGCAGCCAGGTATATTTAAAACATAACAATTTGAGAACAGAATAAATGAAGAAAAGGGAACTTTAAAATCCAAGCAGACTGTGTCAAGTTTGTTCAAGTATGTAGAGTTTAAAAATGTATAAAAAGAGATAGGGATTTATATTTTTGATGTGGGAGGTTACTGTATCGGGGACCCGGCCTAGATCCCCAATCTCCTGAACGAGCGCACAGCGAAGGCTTAAATAAATGAGACAAGTGGTATGATTTTAGGGCTCCAGGAGGATCAAAGCCCCTGCAGAGCTCTTGACTCTGCAGCTGTCGTGAGGGCTAAGACAAAGACCTCTCTCCTTGCCCGTATTTATTATCGAAGTAGACAAAGAGACGGGATACTGAGGAAAGCGCGGGAAATGAGCAGGACCTTGGGAGTCACTTGAAAGACTTCTCCAAGTAGTAAATTGTGCCAATTAAGGAGAACTGTCTTATCTCCATGATGGCATTTATGGTGGGAAAGAGATGCTGCAGATATGTGATGTTTGCAGCTGCAGTCTCTATCTATTTGCTTGAGTCTGAGCCAGGCATCTTCGGCGGTGACCTTATCTTGCCTTTTGAGGTATCTCTGACCTCATTGGCCACTACAGGCCTCGGCCAGGACCAGTGATTTATAGAGGTACACTTACTATAAATCAGCTCCCATCGCCAGGCAAGGGGCCTAGGCCTTGGACAGGCTCACAGATAAACAGAAAGCCAATTAGTTAATTTTAAACCCTGCTCAAAGTC